>CAUYQG010262701.1:0-32327 GCA_963574415.1 Tarsius wallacei
AGGCACGCGCTACCATGCCCGGCTGATTTTTTGATTTATTGTAGAGATGAGGTCTTGCTTGCCCAGGCGGGTCTCGAACCCGCAGGCTCATGCAATCCACTCACCTCAGCCTCCCAAAGGCGCGGGATTACAGGCTGAGCCACCAAGCCCGGCTGGTTAATTTTATAATACTTTGGTTCTGCTTGATCCTTGTTGAGTTTTTGTGGGTTTTTGGGGACATTTTATAGTTTACTAGCTCCTACATCCATGTAGTTTTCTAATTTATTATTTGTTTTTTATACATGGTCTAAGGTTTGGCATTATTTGATAGTGGAAATAACATGGTTTTGTGACTTCTCAGGCTGGGTTTGAAAGCTGGCTCTGTAATTTACAAACTGTGCTGTCCTAGAAAAGTTATTTACTCTCCCTGTGCTTATTTTCCCATATGTAAGATAGGATGATAAAGAAGCCACCTTATAAAATTGTAAAGATAAATGAAAAAAAGCCTTTAAAAGGTATTAAATTTCACATCTTAGAAGTTCAGTCCAGGCTCAGTGGTTAAGCCTGTAATCCCAGCATTTTAGGAGGCCCAGGTGAGTGAATTGCCTGAGCCCGCGGGTTCGAGACCAGCCCGGGCAACTTGACTAGATAGACCTCGTCTCTACAACAAGTTAAAAAAAAAAAAAATTAGCCGGGTGTGATAGCACATGCCTGTAGTTCTGGCTACTTGGAAGGCTGAGGTGGAAGGATCGCCAGAGCCCAGCAGGTCGATGCTGGGATGGCCACGAGCATGCCGCTGTACTCCAGCCTGGGCAATGGAGTGACTCCAACTCAAAAAAAAAAAAAAAAAGGTCAGTAAATGTTATGACAGTATATACATGAATAGTTAAGTTATGAGGGAAGAAATAATAGTGGACAGGAACATTAACTCATGAGCAAATGATGACATACATTTTTTTAAATTGAAAAGGTATTACACATACAGAAGACTGTAATTAACATTTCTATACATTCTAATAATAACAAAATTAATTTTTAGCACTGGGGTGTCCCCTCTCAGGGGGCACATAAATCTGGCAAACTACTTGGATGTCCCATCTCAGGGAACATAAAGAGATTGCTGGTGATTATACAGGACAAACATAGCAGTGCAGATTTTTCAAAAGTGTATGTTACCTTGAAGTTTTCCACTCAAATTGCACAAAAAAGCAAATAAAGAGATGGAATATATACTGAGATAGACGTAAAAAAATAATCAGCTGGTGTTAAGTAAAAAGAGAATATGTGAAGTGCTTTCACAGTGGAGCACAGACTGGACAGTGAATTACTTATTATTAACATGGGAGAAGAAAACGGGACTGCATTGTTTGCTGGAATAGAAAAACACTAGGTGAAAGACGTCAAACAAATTACTATTGCACAACAAGTGACAACCTGCAATGCATGTCGGTGACTGTTTCACATGTTACCACATATTAGAAAAACATAAGATATAAACATCTTTCAGGCATAAAATGTTGATTTTTTTTGTCACAAATAAGTTCCTCAATGTCCAAAATTCCATTATGATCTAAATGTCATTAAAATAAAATAATTGGTTCCAACACAATACTATTTAATATGAAACAATTCATTTTTTCGCTATTTCATTAAAAAGTGTGGTCGAGTTGCTGGTCAGTGATCAGTGAGATGTCTCCTTGTATAAAGGGTTAAAGACCATGCGCTCAGCACTGAAATTAAGATAAGAGCCTTATCAGTACTTTAAAAGCCCCAATTAGCCCACCCCAATCATGGTGCCCCACCCTTTTGTCTAGAGATAACTTTCACTTCATTATGAGTGAATCCTGGGAAAATAAGGACAACTGTCAAGACATCTGACAGAGCTATAATTTAGACTAATTATTAGAAGTCTGGAGGAAATATTACCTCTCCAGCTGTCAAGAGTATTGTAGGTTAAGTCTAGAAGGTGAACGAGGTGTCTTCAGCTGATTCGAATAGCTGTGAGCAAGATGAGGAGAGCAGACTTCTTCAAACCACTGACAAACCAAGAATAAGAACTGGGCTCACCTACTTGTTCATTCTGTGTTTGATTAAAAAAGAAGAGTACAAAGGCAGTCAGGATCTTGGTGATGACAAGCATCAAAATCACAAATGTTCAGGCCACTCTGTTCCATTCTGGAGTGCAGCTCTCATCTTAGGGCACAGTGCTTCCTGTTACTTTGCGTAAGAGACCTGTCTCTGTCTCTCAGCCTCTGTCCCTATCGCTTTCTGGAAGCTTGTTGAGCCACCTCTTTGTCTTGGGGGGTTTTGAAATTGCACAGTGATGTGCCTTGCTGTGAGTTTATATCTGTCCCTTGTGCTGTTATACTCGATATACCCTTTCCATCTAGCAGCTCATGTCCTTAAATTCCAGGAAATTTTCTTGAATTATTTTGCTGATGATTTTCTCCCCTCTGCTTTTTCTATTCTTTGTTTTTGGATCTTCTATTTAAAAAACCATGAGGCAAGTGGATTGCCTGAGCCCGCGGGTTCAAGACCAGCCTGGGCAACTTGGCAAGACCTCATCTCTAGAATAAATAAAAAATTAGCCGGGCGTGGTAGTTTCAGCTACTTGGAAGCCTGAGGCGGAAGGATTGCTGGAGCCCAGCAGGTCCACACTGGGGTAGCCATGAGTGTGCCACTGCACTCCAGCCTGCGTGACAGAGTGAGACTCAGACTCAAAAACCAACCAAACAAAAAAACCCAGACTTTCTGGACCCTTAATTTTCTTGTATTTCCATTCCTACTTTCTCTTCTCCTTTCCTCTATGTTTCAGGGAATTTTTTCAAAATCCTTCCATTAAGCAGTCTATTTTTGCTATTATGCTTTTAATTATCAAGGATTTTTCTCCTCTGAATATTTTCTTTTTAGAGCATCCTTTTATTTCATGGTTGTACTATCTTTTGTTCATCTTAGAAAATTAGTAATAGGTTTAAATTTCTTTTTCTTCTCCCTGCATGGTTTCTGATTTCTGCAAGTTGCCTTTGTCTGTTTGTTTTGGTCTCTATCTTCCATATTGGAGGCTTTCATCAGAAGTTTGGTAGTTCTTGGTTTTCCACTCATAGTTAACAGTCGAGAATCAAATAGATGATTGGAAAGTAGTGAGACATAGGTAATGTTATGTTGACCATAAGCTTCATTATAGGTGATTGGGGTCAATATCTTTACTTATCTTTTCTCAGGCTAGTTAGATTCCCCAGGAAAGAGTCTCCCAATCTTCTGTCTGTGGAAGGGACGGGATAAGTATTCTGATTGCCAGGGGAAGAAGTCTAGGACTCTGTCTTGATTGATCATTTAGTATTCAGCAATTAGTTATTTACTGCCCTTATATCTTAGCATAGGTCTTATAATCTCATCTGTGTCTGGCATTTTCCCAGTCCAAAGCACCCATTCTTCCCTCTCCAAATCATAGAAATTTCCAGATTTCTGCTGTAGTAGGGATGGAGGAGCAAAGTGGCAGGGAGGAGATCTAGGGATCTAACTTTTTCTTCAATCTTCACCATAGTTGTTCTTATTTTATCTCCTCCTCCTTACATTACCAGCTCCAGGTCCTGTGCCCCTTGAGAATTCTGCAGTGTAAATCAAGTTACTTTTCATCTTTCTCTACTGGGGCATGATATTCAGCTCTTTCATATCTACTAATTCAGTTTCCACAGGTGTTTCTGCTTTCTAGCCACTTTTTAACCTTTCAGGCTATGGCCATTTTGTCCTTAAAACAACAGAACCATTTGGTGTAGTCTTAGTGGAATTTTGGGAGAAATTAAATGTGCTCAATCTACCATCTTAACCTGAAAAACTTCTATTGTTTCTTTAAATTTTTTTTTTTTTTGAGTTGGAGTCTCACTCTGTTGCCCAGGCCGGAGTGCAGTGGTAGGCTCACGGCCACTGCAGCCTTGACCTGCTGGGCTCAGGCGATCCTTCCACCTTAGCCTTCCAAGTAGCTGGAACTACAGGCATGCGCCACCATGCCCAGCTAATTTTTTGACTTATTGTAGAGATGCGGTCTCACCAAGTTGCCCAGGCTGGTCTCGAACCCGTGGGCTCAGGGAATCCTCTTGCCTCAGCCTCCCAAATTGTTGGGATTATAGGCATGAGCCACCACGCCTGGCTGTGTTTCTTTAACAGAGGAGGAATATAAGATTCTCAGAGATTACATGTTTTATGTTTATACATGTTTCAGTATCAAGCCTAACAGTAAACCACCCCAAAACTTAGTGGCTTAAACGAACGGCAACGTTTATTTTATTCACATGTGTAATTTGGGTGGGGATCAGTGGGGCCAGCTCATCTTTGTTCTCCTAAGCATCAGTGAGGTGGCTTGAAGACTGAAAACTGGAGTCATCCAAAGGCCTGCTGGCCTCCATGCCTGTGAAGGGTACTGGCTGTAGCCCTGGACCTTAGATGGAGCTGGGGCTGGAACGCCACCTTCATGTGGCCTTTTCTTGTGGCTTCTTGGCATCCTCACAGTATGGTGACTAAATTCCAAGGACCAACATCCCTAAAAAGAGAGCCAAGCAGAAATGTTATTACCTTTTAATAAGGTAGTCATACAGCATCACTTTTGGCACACTTTGTTCATTAGCAGGGAGCCTTTAAGGCTGGCTCATATTCCCAAGGAAGGGATGTAGACTTCATCTTTTGTTGGAAGGCATATCAAAGAATTTATCGACATATTTTTAAACCATCACATCTGTGCATGTAATATGTAGATCCAGAAAAAAAAGGCAAGTTGTTTTTTTCTTTTTTAAGGAATTTTCTTACACCATGTTGTAGGGCAGGAATTAACAACTAAAATCAGGTTATTAGATGACATATACATTATAAGTTTTTATGGTTCTTCAATTTTTCTATGACAGGTCATTAGATAGGTCACACTACTAGAAAACTTTTACACTTTTTGATTACTTTATAAGTCTTGTCCATTTTGTTCTTGAATAGTTGTAGAGATGAAAATGATCTAAGAAATTATCTAAACTAGTAATTTTTATTTTTATTTTTTAACTTTTAAAGTTTTTATTTTAAAGATGTGGGGTACAATTTGGGGCTAGTTATACAGATGTTCATTATGCAGGTACTCTTGTTGATGAGGTGTGCGCTCCCCTTCCCCTGGCAGTTTCCCTTAACTGCCAATCCCATCATATATCATCCATCCCCCGCCCCCGCCCCACCCCGGCAGGGCAGTTTCCCACTACTGCCAATCCCTTTCTTATTGTATTATGATAATTGTTCAAGGTCTGCTTATGAGTGAGTTTTAAACCTATTTTTTCTTTCTTATTTTTGTGACAAAATACTTTTTCAGAAATAAAAAAAAAAATTTAGAGCATCATTATATTGAGAAAAGTAAAGCTAAGCTACTCTGAGTAAACCTATCGACTCAGCACCATTCCCCTAAGGTGGCCCTGGAAGTTCTTTGGAACCTTAAACTGAGGCCCAAGGAGTTTCATTCACTTGTCTAAAGTGAACAAAGTTAGTAACCCAGCCAGCTATTTAACCCAGTCCCTTACTTCCAAAACTGATGCTTTTTCATTACTTATTTATTACTTAATTACAAATATTTATGATGAAACTTAGGGTACAGTAGTTTCCAAGAGTGTGTTATCCGCAGCAAACCTTTTTATATCAGTACCTCTCCAGCAGTAGGGGGATAAGGAAGGGAGGCCCAGGCTCCTTCTCCTGAACATTCATTCTGCATAGAGACTCTTGAACCTCAGATGCTGCTGTTGCCATCTGTGCTACCTAGCCAGGAACAATTATCGATCTTCTAATCATATGGCCAATTTAAAGTGTCTGTTTCACTTTGGTGGCTGTAGTTGTGAAAAGCTACATATTTCTAGTTTTCAACCTGTCAGCCTGTGAAAACAGTGAGCAGGCAGAATTTGGCTGGCAGTCTCACATCTTTATACATAGTTGTATTAATACTGTTGTGGTGGTGGTTATTATTATTATTATTATTATTGAGTCAGGGTCTCACTCTGTCAGCCAGGCTGGATTGCAGCCTTGACCTCCTGGGCTCAAGTGATCCCTCTGCCTCAATCTCCCAAGTAGCTGGGACTACAGGTGTGTACCACCACACCCAGCTAATATTTCTTTATTTTTTTGTAGAAATGAGGTTCACTGTGTTGCCCAGGCTGTTTTCCTGGGCTTAAGTGATCCCCGCCTCAGTCTCCCGAGGTGCTGGCATTACAGGCTTGAGCTGCCATGCCTGGCCCATTGTTGTATTATAATCTTGTATTTTTTATATACTACCAACCCCCACCACTGTCCTTATCCCTCTTGCATTGGCTTCAAGTGTTTTACTTAATGTTTCCAAGCAACCAACTAAAATTGGCAACAGTATATTAAAAGAAAGGGAAAATGATTACTGGTTATCAATTTAGCACAGAGTGTTCTTAAGTATTGACTGAATGAAACCTAAATGATAGGTTTTCACTGATAAATACATTTTGGCTTTTTTCAGTATCTTACAATATTCTACACTGCAGAAAAATTTGCATGTGATGGAATTTGCCTGGTTTATTTATAATATCAGTTTGAGATTTAATTAATCTCTCATCACCATAGTTATTGATTTTCTCTTCTGAATTAGATTTTTAATAACCATCTGTGATAACAGGCAGAAAGCCTGTCTCTGGAAACAATGCCTTGATGTTCAAAGACATGAGAGCAGCTGTGAGCTGTTATTATTCTTTTCTTAATTGCTGAATGTCACATCCTGTAGTTTGGCTTTCATTCACTAATGTGAGCAAAGGACTCTGCCTTTCTTTCCGGGTAACAGAACATCACAAGTTCCATTAACATAGAGTGTTAACATTCTTCATTACTCTTTAGTTTAAGTTACCTTCTAAACTAAAAATAAATCCCATCTGGGCTTATGGTTCTAACTTCACCCTATAATCCTCTTGGCCTTGGCATTACTATTTCTCTTACATAAGAATCTCCCCACTCTCAAGCTCTGCCAAAATCCAGTTTTCTTACTAACTTAAATTTCACTCTTCTTCCACCTCAGCATGGTATTAATAAAAATGAGTGGGTATAAAAATGTGTATATATGCTCTGTGAGTGAATAAGTTAATTTATATTTGAGTGAGTCTGTTTGTATTTAATTGTGGGTGTTTATAGCCAAGTTGGGAAAAGGTGTGTGGGAAGGGATAGGAAAGGGTAAGCCTGGTAAAGACGAAAGGAAGCTGTAAGGGAGTCACAAAAAGATAATAGTAACAAAGACTGGTGTGGAAAGAGAAGGTTACTTCTTTGATTTCTGCTGAGATACCCTTTTCTTTCTCATTAATAAAGATTTCCAAGCATAACCTATAAGAAATCATTTGTGAAGATATCTAATTTTACTTACTAATAAATTGAACCTCTGACCAATCTGTGCTTACAGTACAAATGACTAGAAATTTGATATTTCATATATTTAATAAAGGGTAGAAAATAACTATAAAATGGAATTAAGGCAATCTAATAATCTGGTCTGTATTGTCAACAACATTATTCTCTCATCTAAAATCATTGCATCATTTTGTCAGTGTGGTCCCCAGACTGGCAACATCAACATCATCTATGTTAGAAATAAAAATTCTTGGTAGTGGTGGCTCACACCTGTAATCCCAGCTACTTGGGAGGCTGAAGTAGAGGGATCAGTTGAACCCAAGAGTTCGAGGTTACAGTGAACTATGATTCTACCACTGCACCCCTGTCTCTAGGGAAAAAAAAGTTCTTGTGCCCCACTCCAGACCTACTAAATCACAAACTATGGGGAAGGGCTGGTAATCTGTGTTTTAACAAGCTTTCCAGGTCATTCTGATGTACAGTAAAGTTTGAAAACCACTGCTGTTGTATAAAAAATTTGCATCTCTATGGTATCTTCTAATATGAAAGTTTACTTTACAATATACCTCAATAGGTCTTTCTTTTCAAAGGACTCGTCCATATCAGATCTTTCTGGCATGCTTCTTCCTCTTTCCCTCTCTTCTTCTCACTAATAAACTTTGTATTAAAACTTTATAAATAAATAAAAAAATAGACCCCCAACACTAATGAAATTTATCTTAGCCTATTAAGTTGGTAAGAGATCCAACAATAGATACTTGAATGGGAGGGGTAAGGAAGGAAGGAAAACCTTATAGCTCTGTTACTGCTGTGATTATTGATATGGCTATGTTTGCATAGTTGAAATATATTCAGATCGTATTAGAATTAAATTCTATATATGTGTATTTCATATTGTACAATTTAAAAGCTATAAAATATCAATCTATCCTGTTGATTTAGAAGTATTAATACTTGAGAAAGTACAACAACCAAAGTGAATAGCTTAGTGAATGGGTTCAACAGCAGCAGAATGAAGGGGATAGGAATCAACAAACTGGAAAATAGAACAATAGAAATTATCCAGTCTTAACAATAGAGAGAAGGTAGACTGAAAAATCCACAACATCTCAGGGACCTTTGATCTGGTAACAAAAGATGTTACATTCCTACCTTCAGAGTCCCAGAAGGAGAGGAAAAAGAGTAGGGCTGGAAAAATACTCAAAGAAATAATTTACTTCATTCGATGGGAAACATAAGCCTACAGATTCAAGAAGCTGAGAAAATCCCACCCAAGGTAAATACAAATAAATCCACATCAGGACACATCATAATTAAACCTCTGAAAAGTAAAGCCCAACACAAATATCTGGAAAGCAGCCAGAAAAACATGACCCCTTAAAGATAATGCTGTAGTTTGAATATTGGTCCCCACCAAAATTCATGTTGAAATATCCCCAGTGTAACAGTATTAAGCCAATAGGGCTTTTAAGATGTAATTGGGTCATGAGGACTCTCTTTTATGAATAGATTAATCCATCCATGGATTAATGAATTAATAATTTATGAGAGTGGGAAAGAGAAACCTGAGATAGACGCTTGACCCTCTCACCATGTGATTTCCTGCATTCCCTCGGGACTCTGCATAGAGTCCTTACTAGCTAGAAGGCCTTCACCAGATGCAGCCCCTTGAAAAACTGTCAGTAACCATGAGACCAGAAGAAAGTGGCACAGTATTTTTCAAGTACTAAAAAACAACAACAACAACAACAAACTGTTGACCCTGAATCCTACACCCAATGAAAATATTTTTCAGGAGTGGAGGGAAGGGAAATTAAGATGTTCTCAGAAGAAAAACTAAGAATTTATTGCCATGAGACCTACTATAGAAGAATGGCTAAAGAATTTCTCTAAACCTAAAGAAAAAAATAAAAGAAGGAACTTTGAAATATCAGGAAACAACTGGGTGCAGTGGCTCACGCCTGTAATCCCAGCACTTTGGGAGGCAGAAGTGAGAGGATTGCCTGAGCCCATGGGTTTGAGACCAGCCTGGGCAACATGGCAAGACCCTATCTCTACAATAAATAAATAAATAAATAGCCAGGCATGGTGGTGCATGCCTGAAGTTCCAGCTACTTGGAAGGCTGAGGCGTGAGTATGCCACTGCACTCCAGCCTGGGTGACAGAGTGAGACTCCAACTCAAAAAAAAAAAAAAGAAATATGAGGAAAAAGAAAGAATGTGATAAGCAAAAATGTGAATAAATACAATAGACTTTTCTTCTTTTATGTTTTCTAAATTATATTTCATCATTGAAACAAAAATTATGACACTGGTGTGGTTCTAAGTGTATGTAAAGAAAACACTTAAAATTATAATATTATAAACAGGGGAGAGTAAAGGGAGGTAGGATTTCTATACTTAATTCCATCTTAAAATGACAACATTAGTAGCCTGTGATACATTATGTGTATATAATATAATATCTAAAGCAGCCTCTCAGAAACACTGTAAATAAAAATAGAATTCTAAAAAATGATTAACCCTCACAAAAGCAGGAAAAATAACAGAAATGATAAACAGAGAGAACAAATAGAAAACAAAAAATAAAATGGCTCTACCTTGTCAATAACTACATTAAATGTAAATGGTCTAAATAAAAGATAGAGATTGACAGAGTAGTAAATTAAAAACATGACCTAACTATATGCTGGTTATAATAAATTCCCTCCAAATATAGCAGTTTAAGCAAGTTGGAAGTAAACTGATAGAAAAAGACATATTATGCAAACATTAATCAAAGGAGATAGGAACAGCTATATTAATATCAGATAAAGTGGATTTAGAACAAAGAAAATTAGTGGAAACAGAGAGAGACATTATATAATGATAAAAAGGATTACCAAGAAGATACAGTGATCACAAATGTGTACACACAAAACAATAGAATTGCAAGATATATGGAGGAAAGACTGGTAACAGAAACAGAAAAAAATTCAAAATTGGTGTTGCTGTCTCTAGCTATAATTGTAGATTTGGTGGAACTAGACAGAAAATCAACAAGTGTTATAGAATATAAAGAACTGTAGCACACTTCAACAACAACAACAGAATACACATACTTTTCAAGTGCCAGTGGAATATATAGCAAGATTGATGACATCCTGGGCCATCAAACAACCTCAAAAATTTTAAAGAATTGAAATAATGCAAAGTATGTTTTCTGACGACAGTATAATCAAATTAGAATCAGTAACAGAAAATAATGGGAGCATTTCCAACTGTCTGAAAATTAAACAGCTTCCAAAGATGCAAGTCAAGATTAAGTCTCAAGGGAAATTTTTTAAATGGATGGAAATGCCCAGTAGCAGTGGCTCATACCCATAATACTGACACTTTAGAAGACAGAGATGGGAGGATCACTTGAACCCAGGAGTTCAAGACCAGCCTGCACAACATATGACAACTTATCTACACACACACTCACACACACACAAATCCAAGTGGGAGGACACATACCTGTAATCAGGAGGCTAATACAGGAGGATCACTTAAGCCCAGGAGTTGAAAGTTGCAGTGAGCTATGATGGAGCCATTGCATTCCAACATGGGCCACAAAGTAAGATCTCCAACTTAAAAAAAAAAAAAAAATGGATGAAACTGAATGAAAATTAAAATACAGTATATCAAAATGTATGGGATACTGCTAAAGCAGTGTTGAGAGGGAAATTTGTAGCAATCAATGCATACATTGGAAAAGAGGTAAAGTTTCAAAAACATCTAAGCTACCACTTCAAGAACCTAGAAAAAGAAGAGAAAAGTCAACCCAGAGCAAGCTGGAGGGAAGAAATATCAAGATAACAAAAATCAGTGAAACTGAAAACAGAGAAATTGAGAAAATCAGTGAAGGAAAGAGCTGATTCTTTGAATTGAGAAAATCAGTGAAGGAAAGAGCTGATTCTTTGAAAAGATCAGTAAAATTGACAAACCTTTAGGAAGACTGACAAAAAAGAAGACAGATTATCAGTATCACAAAACAGAAGATATCACAACAGACCCTGGAAACATCAAAAAAACATGATAAGGGAATAGCACAAACAACTCTGCATACATAAATTTGACAACTTAGATGAAACTGACCATTCCTCCAAACACAAAAACTATTGCAACTCATTCAATATGAAATTGTTTATTTGAATAGTCCTATGACTATTAAGGAATTTGAATTTATAATTTTAAAACTCACCCAAATAGAAATACCTTTGTCCAGATGATGTCACAGAATTCTACCAGATGTTCAAAGAAGAATTAACACTATTCTTATACAATCTCTACCAGAAAATAGATGAAAACTTAGAATTTCCCATTTCATTTTACAAAGCTGGTATTATGCTGATACCAAAACCAGATAAAGATGGAAGGAAGGAAGGAACGGAGGGAGGGAGGAAGGGAAAATTACAGGCCCTTATGAATATAGCTGGCAAAAATTTTAAAGAAAATATTAGCACATATAATTCAGCAATATATAAAAATAATTGTACCCCATGATCAAAAGATATTTATTCCAGAGATGCTGGATAGTTCAGTTTTCAAAAGTCAATTTTGAAAAATCAAATCAATCTCATCCACTGTATTAACAGGCCTAAGAATACAAATCATGTGACCAACCTGAGCAACATAATGAGATTTTCTCTCTACAAAAAATTAAAAAATCCAGGTGGGGTGGCATGTGCCTATATTATTGATCTGTAGAAAGTATTTGACAGTATCCAACACTCATTTATGATTTAAAAAAAAAATCAGAACTCTCAGAAAAAACAGGAAAAAAGATCTTGCTCAACTTGATAAACAACATCTGGAAAAAAACATAGTTAACATTTTATGTAATTGTGAAATACTGAATGCTTTTACCATAAGAATGGGAACAAGGCACAGATGTCTACTCTTTGCACTCTTATTCAACATGATAGGAAGCAAGGGGATTGCCTTTAATTTGATAAAGCTTATATTTTACTCAATGGCTAAAGACTAAGTGCTTTTCCCTTTAAGATTGAGAACAGGCTAGGCATGGTGGCTCATACCTGTAATCCTAGCACTTTGGGAAGCTGAGGCAGGAGGATCACTTGAGGCCAGGAGTCCTAGACTAGCCTAGATAACATAGCTAGACCTAACCTCTTAAAAATAGTCAAAAAAGCCAGGCATGGTGGTGCATACCTATAGTCCCACCTACTCAGGAGGTTGAGGTGGAAGGATCACCTGAGCCCAGGTGATGAGGCTGTAGTGAGCCATGATTGTGCCATTGCAATCCAGCCTGGGTGACAGAGTGAGACTCTTGACTCAATCAATCAACCAATGAATAAATGAAAATAAATCATACATACATAGTGGGTACAATGCAAGAATGTTTGCTTTTACCATGTATTCAGCACAGTGCTGGAAATTCTAGTTAGTATAAGAAGGCAAGAAAAAGGCATACATGTTAGAAAATAAGAAATAAGACTTTCTCTGTTTGCAGATGACATGATTGTCAAACAATCCCAGGGAGTCTACAAAAAAAATCTCCTAGAAGTAATGAACAGGTTAAGTAAGGTCAAAGGACACAAAATCAATTATATTTCTGTATGTTAACAAAGAACACATGGGGTAGATAGCATTCAGATGACCAACATGAGACAGGTAAAGTGAGTTTCTCCTACAGAGTAAACAAAGATAGTTTCCTCAGCACCCAGACAGGAACAGGACCAGCAGCACATCCCACAACTCTCCAAAGGAGTGATAATAACCACTTAGTGCAAAGAAGAATAAAAAAATCATCAACATAGGCTGGAACTGGCCAGACTTTTACCTGCACCACCAGAGTCCACCACAGCCTCTGGACATGGTGGGGAAGATGAGTGAGGGGATTTCAGGAGTTGTGTGCTCCTGCCACAAACTTGTGGGGCCCCCAGCCTTACGAGACTCCAGTTGCTCACAGGAAACTGCTTTACCCACAGCTGTGCTCGGCTGTGGAGTGGTACAAGAAAAAGGAAAGCCTTGAGCGGCACCAGCTGCCATTTTCCAGGAACTCAACCCTTGTAGGCAGGGCTACTTTCTGGTTGGCCTCAGAGGGGATGAACCCCAAAGGCAAACCCTGCAGCTGCAGATGGTTTCTGGCTGGGGCAAGTTGCTTGAGAATGTCTGAGGTCCTGAGGCTGGCCGCACTTTGGCATTCAAATCACAGATTACCTAAGGCCAAGGCAGGAGCCAGGTGGGATATGTTGTCATAGCAACCTCTCTCTCCCCTTGTGAACTTTTCTGGGCCTGCCCTGCATGACAGCATTATTCCAGTGGCCTGAGACTTCCTCCTAATCACCACTGGAGTAGCCAATAGTGAACACTTGTGGGGTGTTTCACCTCTTTCTCCTGCATTCCCAGAGTCCTGCCCTTGGCCTAGACTGGCTGGGCACTTCCTTGGAGCAACCCATGCCAATGAGAAACCTCACAGCCACCATCACAGCTTGCTTTCTCCCCCAAGCGCTACCTTCTGGCCAGAGGTCAACAGCACAGCCCACCACATTGGATATAATACCTCAGCTTTGGGGAGACCTAATCCTAAACCCTAGCTAAAACCACTTTTCAAAACACTCCAGCCACTCAAGGTGCTGTGGCCCAGGAAAAGTACCAGTACAGGACTGCCATAACTAGCAATTGAGAAATTCACCACACTGAGGGAACCCTACAGTGCCTGCATCAGCCCCCTATCAACCTCAATTAAAAAGACATCATCTACTCAAATGAGAAGGAACCAGAAAAATAATTCTGACAATATGAAAAAAACAGTTCAAACATCCCCCAAAAGGCCTCACCAATTCTTCAGCAACAAACCCTAACCAAAATGAAATTTTTGAAATTCCAGACATAGAAGCCAAAAGGTTGATTATAAAATTTGATTCATGAACTTCAGGAGAAAGCTGAAAACCAACAAGAAGAAATTTTAAAAACTATTCAGAACACGAATGAAAAGTTATCCAAAGAGATAGGCAACTAAAAAGCTGAAATTCTAGAAATGAAAGAATCATTTAGGGAAGTACAAAATGTGGTGGAAAGTTTTAACAGTAGACTAGAACAAGCAGAAGAAAGGATCTCAGAACTTGAAGACAAAGCTTTTGAATGAACCCAATCAGACAACAATAAAGAAAAAAGAATCAAGAGAATGGAACAAGGTCCCTAAGAAATGTGAGATTATGTAAAATGTCCAAACCTAAGAATCATAGGTGTTGCTGAGGAAGAAGAGAAAGCAACAGGTTTGGAAAACCTATTTGAGGGAAGAATGGAGGAAAACTTACCTGGCCTTGCCAGAGATCTAAACATCCAGATACAAGAAGCCCAAGGAATCCCCAGAAGATTCATTGCAAAAAGGTCATCCCCAAGGCATATATAATCATATGCTTATGTAAAGTTAATGTGAAGGAAAGAATTTTAAGAGGAGTGAGACAAAAGCATCAGATAACTTACAAAGGTAAACTTGTCAGACTAACGCTAGACTTCTGAGAAGAAACCCTGCAAGCCAGGAGGGATTGAGGCCCCATCTTCACTCTCCTCAAATAGAGTAACTGTCAGCCAAGGATTTTGTATGTTGCAAAACTAAGTTTCATAAATGAAGGAGAAATGAAGTCCTTTGCAGAAAAGCAAATCCTAAGGGAATTTGTCACCACTAGACTGGCTCAACAAGAAATACTCAAAGAAGTTCTAAATACTGAAAGAAAAGATCAAAACAAACCATTAGAAAAATGCTGGAAATCATAAAGTTCACAGGCCTTGTGGAACACCAACACAATGGAGAAAATAGATAAATAAATAAATAAAGCAATCAGATAACAACCAGTATGACGAATGGAATAGTTCCTTACATATCATTTTAAACTCTGAATAGAAATGGTCTTCAATGCTCCACTAAAAACATACAGACTGACAGGTTGGATTTTAAAAAAAACAAAACCAAATATCTCCTGCCTTCAGGAGACCCACTTAAGTCACAAACACTTCTATAGACTAAAGGTAAAGAGATGAGGAAAAATATGCCATAAAAATATTCCATACAAATGAAAATCAAAAATAAGCAAGAGTCTCCGTTTGCATACCAGATAAAACAGACTTTAACAACAGTACAAAGAGACAAAAATGGGCCGGGCTTGGTGGCTCAGCCTGTAATCCCACACTTTGGGAGGCCGAGGTGAGTGAATTGCCTGAGCCCGAGGGTTTGAGACCCACCTGGGCAACTTGGTGAGACCTCACCTCTACAATAAATTTTTAAAAATTAGCCCGGTGTGGTAGTGCACACCTGTAGTTCCAGCTACTTGGAAGGCTGAGGCGGAAGGATCGCCAGAGCCCAGCAGGTCAAGGCTGCAGTGTCTGGGAGCAGCCACTGCACTCCAGTCTGAGTGACAGAGTGAGACTCCAACTCAAAAAAAAAAAAAAAAGACAAAAATGCCTATTATATAATGATAAAGGAATCAATCCAATTAGAAGACATAAAAAATTTAAATATAAATGCACCTAACACCAGAGCCCCCAAATTCTACTATAAAATAAATTATACTATACCTAAAATAAAAAGGAGATAGACAGTAATGCAATAATAGTGGGAGACTTCAGCACTTCACTGACAGCAGACAGATCACCAAGGCAAAAAGCCAACAAAGAAACACTGGAGTTAAACCAGCCTCTAGAACAAATGGAACTAATAGACATTATAAAACATTCCATCCCCAAACTACAGAATGTGCATTTTTCTCATCAGCATATGAAACATTCTCCAAGATAGACAACATGATAGGCTATAAATTAAGTCTCAATAAATTCAAAAAAATCAAAATTATATCAAGTATCTTCTTGGGCCACAATGGAGCAAAACTAGAAATTAACACCAAGAAAACTTGTGAAACCAAGCAAAAACATGGAAGTTAAACAATCTCCTGAATGATCTTTGAGTCAACAATGAAATCAAGATGGAAATTTTTAAGTTTCCTTCTAATGAATGACAATAATGAAACAAGTTATCAAAACCTCTGGGACGCAGTCAAAGCTATGCTTAGAGAAAAATTCATAGTGCTTAAGTCCTATATTAATAAGACTGAAAGACTGCATATTGACAACCTAACATCCCACCTCAAAGAACTAGGAAAACACAAATAAATCAAGCCTAAAGATAGCAGAAGAAAATAAATAACAAAGATTAGAGCAGAACCAAATACAATTGAAAATTTAAAAAACAACAGGATCAATGAAACAAAAATTGATTCTTTGAAAAGATAAACAAAATCAATAGACCCCCCCTAAGTAGATTAATTAAGAAATGAAGAGAAAAGACTCAAATTAACTCAATCAGAAATGAAAATAGAGACATTACAATTGATACAAAGGAAATTCAAAAGATCACCCAAGACTATTATGGACACATTTATGCAAACAAACTAGACAATCTAGAGAAAATGGATAAATTATTGGAAACATAGAGCCTCCAACCTTGAATCAGTGAGAAATAGAAACCCTGAACAGACCAATAATGACTAGTAAGATTGAAGCAGTAGTTAAAAGCCTCCCAATAAGAAAAAAGTCCAGGACCTGATGGACTCACAGATGAATTTGACCAGACTTTCAAAGAAGAAGTGCCAATTTTACTGGAGCTATTCCATAAGATTGAAGAAGGGGGAATCCTCTGTAACTCATTCCACAAGGCCAGTATCACTTTGATACCAAAGCCAAGAAAAGACACAACAAAAAAAGAAAGGTACAGACCAGGATCCTTATGGAAATAGATGCAAAAATCCTCAACAAAATATTAGCAAACCAAATTCAATAGCACGTTAAAAAATATGATAATAATACACCATGGGTTTTATGCCAAGAATGCAAGAGTGGTTCAATATATGCAAGTCAATAAACATGATCCATTACATAAACAGAAATAAAAACAAAAATCACATGATCATTTCAACAGACACAGAAAAAGCACTTGATAAAATCCAGCATCCCTTTATGATAAAAATTCTCAGCAAAATAAACATAGAGGGAATGTTCCTCAAAATAATAAAAGCTATATACAACAAATACACAGCTAATGTCCTCCTGAACAGAGAAAAGTTGAACACATTTCCCCTCAGAACCAGAACAAGAATAAACAAGAAAAAGAAATAAAAGTTTTTTTTTAAACAAACCAACAAAAACCCAGAACTGGAACAAGGCAAGGATACCCACTTTCACCACTACTATTCAACATAATACTAGAAATCCTAGCCAGACCAGTCAGGCAACAAAAAAAAATAAAGCTTATCCAAATTGGAGTAAAAGAAATCAAACTATCTGTGAATGCCGATGATATGACCTTATACTTACAGAATCCTAAATACTCTTCCAAAGACTCTTGGACTTGATAAACAAATTCAGTAAAGTTTCAGAATACAAAATCAACACATACAAATTAGTAGCACTGCTATATGTCAATAGTGACTAAGCTGAGAATCAAATCAAGAACTTGATTCCATTTACAATAACAGCCAAAACAGTTAAAATACCTAGAAATATACACCTACAAAACTCTGATGAAAGAAATTATAGAGGACACAAACAAATGGAGAAACATCCCATGCTCATGGATTGGAAGAATCAGCATTGTTAAAATGACCATATTACCTAAAGTAATCTACAGATTCAATGCAATCCCCCTCAAACCACCAACGTCATTTTTCACAGAATTAGGAAAAAAAATCCTAAAATTTATGTGGAACCTAAAAACAGCCAGAATAGCCAAAACAATCCTAAGCAAAAAGAACAAAGCTGGAGGCATCACATTACCTGACTTCAAATTATACTACAAAGCTATAGTAACTAAAACAGTATGGTTCTGGTACAAGAGCAGACACATGGACCAGTGGAACAGAATGGAGAATCCAGAAATAAACCCATATGCCTACAACCAACTGATCTCTGTAAAAGCAGACAAAAACACAACACTGGGGAAAGGACACCCTATTCAGCAACTGGTGCTGGGAAAATTGGATAGCTACATACAGAAAAATGAAACTTGATCCCTATGTCTCCCCATGTACAAAAATTAACCCAAGACAGATTACTTAAATGTCAGACCTGAACCTATAAATATCCTAGGAAAAAACCTAGGAAAACTCTTCTGGACATTGGCCTAAGCAAATAATCATGGCTAAAACCCCAGAAGCAAATGGAACAACAACAACAAAAAAAAAACCAAGTGAGACTTAATTAAACTAAAGCTTCTGCACAGCAAAAGAAATAATCAACAGAGCAAATAGGCAACCTGCAGAATGAGGAGATATTCACAAACTATACTTTTGACAAAGGACTAATATGCAGAGTCTATAAAGAACTCAAACAAATCAGCAAGAAAAAAGCAAACAGTCCCATTAAAAAGTAGGCAAATTACACGAACAGACGTCTCTCAAAAGAAGATATAGAAATGGCCAACAAACCTATGAAAAAAATGCTTAAGATTACTCATGATCAGGGAAATGCAAATTTATAGCACAGTGAGATACCACCTTACAGCAGTCAGAATGACCATTATTTTAAAAAATCAGAAAGCAATAGATACTGGCATGGCTGCAGAGAAAAGGGAACTATTATACACTGTTGGTGAAAGTGTAAATAAGTACAACCTCTATGGAAAGTGGTATAGAGATTACTCAAAAAACTAAAAGTAGATCTACCATTTGATCCAGCAATCCCACTATGAGTTATCTACCCTAAGGAACAGAGGTCATTATATAAAGAGACACCTGCACCCACATGTTCATTGCAGCACAATTCACAATTGCAAAAACGTGGAATCAACCTAAATGCCCATCAACCAATCAGTGGATAATGAAAATGGAAATGCGTATATACACTGTGGAATATTAATCATATATCATAAAGAGTGAAATAATGTCTTTTGCAGCAACTTGGATGAAATTGAGGAGCATCATTCTAATCAAACTAGCTCAAGAACAGAAAACCAAACACCACATTTTCCCACTTGTAAGCGGGAGCTAAACTACGGATCTACAGAGGCATTGAAAATGGTATCATGGACATTGGAGACTCAGAAGGGGGAGGGGAGAAGGGGTGAAGGGACAAAAAGATCACCTATTGGGTACAATATGCACAGGTAGGGGTGGTGGGTACTCTTAAAACCCAGACCAAAAACTATTTGTATCCCCCAAAACTATTGAAATTTTGAAAAAAAGAAAGAAAAAATGAAAAGAAAACACGTGGACACTAAAATTAAAAAATACTTTTTATAATCACTCAGAAAAAAATAAAATAGTTGTAAATCTAGCAAACATTACTGAACTTGTATGCTTCGAATTCTACTATGCTGATGAAAGAAAGATCTAAAATAAGTGGAGAGGCATACTGTGTTTATGAATTGCAACACTTAATGTGGCAAAGATGCCAATCTTATATTGATGTGTGGATTTAAAGCAATGCCTGTCAAAATGCCAGTAAGTTTTTGTTGTTGATAAAGACATGATTTTTCTCCAGTTCATCTGGAAAGGCAGAACTAGAACAGCTAAAACTGTCTTTAAAAAGAATAAAGTAGGAAGAATCATCAACCTGACTTTTATTATATAGCCACAGTCATCATTCTGTGAGGTATTAGTGGGGGGGTAGATACAAGGACTGATGGAACAGAGTAGAGAGTCCAGAAAGAGAACTACACAAATATGCCCAACTGTAATTGATAAAAGTACCAAAGCAATTCAGTGGGGGAAAGATAGCCTTTAAACAAATACTGCTGGAGTGATTGGACATCTGTAGATTTAAAAAATAATAAGCATTAACCCAGATCTCACACTTCATCCAAAAAATATGAGATGGCACCCCCCCAAAAAAAAACTGCATTATTTTTTAGAGGACCATCTGAATTATTTTTTAGAGGGTTGGATCAAACAGTCAACCAAAGTTTTTATGTTGAAATTTTGAGAAGGTTGCATCCTTGTTTGAGGAAGAAACGTGTCAAGTTGTGGCAAGTTGTGGCAAATAAGTGGTTCTTTCACCATGACAATGCCATCTGCCCATATCATGCTGAGTGTTCAGCAGTTTTTGACCAAAAACGGTTCGACCCCAGTGACCCACCCTCCCTATTCACACGATCTCACCCCAAAGGACTTTTCTTTGTTTCCCCAGATGAAAAAAGTCCTCAAAGGGATACGTTTTGCCCTTGTGAAAGAGGTGAAATGAAACACCTAAGCATCAACATTGATGTGTTCAAAAACTGTTTTGAACACTGGAAAAAGTGTCTTTGTAGGAGAACACTTTAAAGGCAACTGAAGGTTAAATGTATAAGAATATTTACACATATAAAGAAATTCTGGAGCTTTTGGGATTGCCCCTTGTAAATGAAAATTCATAATGGACTTAAATTTAGAAAAGAAATAAAACCACAGGTAAAATTGTTGGGATTTAGAGCTAGAAAAGAGTTCTTATCCTTGACACTAGAAGTACAGTTCACAAAGGGAAAATTTATAAATTTGACTTAATCAAGATTTAAAAGTTTTGCTCTGAGAAAGATCTTGTTCAAAGGATGAAAAGACAAGCTATAGAGTAGGAGAAAATATGTGCACACCATGTGTATGATAAAGGACAGTTATTAAAATATGTAAGGAACTCTCGATACTTAACAATAAAAAAAGTAAATAATCCAGTTAGGACACAGGCAAAAGACATAAAGAGACATTTCACTGAAGAGGATGTTCAGATGGCAAATAAGCACATTAAAAGGTGTTCAACAGCAGTAGCCATTAGTAAATTGCAAATTAAAATTGCAGAAATATCACACACCTATTAGAATTTTAAAATAGTGACGTCACCAATTACTGGAGAGGATATGGAGAAACTAGATCACTCAACTATTGCTGATAGGATTGTGAAATGGTACAGTCACTCTAGTAAGCAAGCTTGACAGTATTTAAAAAAACTAAACACGCAGCTACCATACAACTTAGCAGTTGCTTTCCTGGGCATTTATCCCAGAGAAATGAAGACTTATTTCATCCAAGAACCTGTACCCAAATGTTTATAGCAGCTTTATTCACATTAACCCCCCAAAAGATGTCTTTCGGTGGCTGAATGGTTAAACAAGCCATGGTACACCCATATCATGGAATACTAGTCAGCACTAAAAAGGAATGGACAATCAGTATGTGCAACAACTTGGATGAGTCTCCAGAGAATTACGCTCAGTAAAGCAAAACCAATCCCAAAAGTTCACATAGGTGTGATTCTTTTTATATAGCATTCTTGAAATGACAAAATTATAGAAATGGGAGAAGAGATTAATGGATACCAGGGGTTAAGAGAGGTGAGGGCAGGTGGGAAGTAAGTGGCTATACAAGGGCAGATGAAGGATTCTTATGGTGATAGAAATGTTCTGTATTTTTCTATATCAACGTCAACCTTTTGGTGTGATATTTTACTGTAGTTTTGCAAAATGATATTGGGGGAAACTTGGTAGAGAGTACATGGAACTGCTGTTGTTCTTATAACTGCATGGAAATCTACAGTTATTTCCAAAAGTTTAATTACAGAATGATAACTCTAGAGGTTTGTTGATATTTAGATGGACAGAATTTGATTAATCATAATTCTGGTTCATGACACTGGCACTGTTGGCCCATGCTTATTGATTGCTTTCTTTAAATGATATGTAGGATAGGATATGAAATAATATGTCATAGTATAGTATAATATAATATAGTCTAAAGTAACAATATGGTGTAATATAACACAATACAATTTAATATAACTTATATCCACAAAGCCACTACCCAGCATGAGTGGTAGAATACTGACAATAACAGACCTACCTATATGGTCCTCCTTAACAATCCACGATAATTAGTATTCTAAATCTTGTATTTATCATTTTCTTGGCTTCCTTTTTATGTGGTTTTAGCCAATGCATATTTAGTTCTTAAAAATAGATAGTTCTGTATTAATTGGTTTTGTAACATGATAAAAAGGTCATCATCAAACTGAATGTAATTTGTTTTGGATTTATTTTTTTCATTCAACATGAAATCATTTTGCTAAAATCTATCCAAATTGTTATATGTAACTATAGTTCATTTGCACTGAATGCTATGTAATATTCTGTCATATACATATACCACAATGTATCAGTTCTCTGAGTAATAGAAAGTTGGGTTGTTTTTAGATTGTTCTTATCAAGAACATTCTTTTACATGTTTTATGATGTATTTATACAAAAATTTTTCTTGAGTATTTGTTTAGGAGAATTGCTTAGAATGTTCATCTGTATAATACTAAACAGTTCTTCAGTGTGTACCAGTTTATACTCCTCCAACAATACATAAAATACCCTATTGGTCCACATCCTCTACAATGTTGTCACACTTTTAAATTCTTGCCAGTAAAATGGGTATAAAACGGTATTTCATTTGCATTTACTTAATCACGAGACTGAACATCTATTGATAGGTGTATCATATGTGTGTTTCCTTCTCTAAAATGCTTGCTAAATTGTCTTGCAGATTTTTCTATTGGATTATTTGTCTTTTTCTTACTATTTTTTAGGAAATATCTGTATATTCTTGGCACTAATCCTTTTCAAATATTTTCTCCAATTTGTAACTTGTCATTTTAGTTGCTTTAATGTATCTTTGATGATCAGAAGTTCTTAATTTTAACAGTCAAAATATTCTTTTTTTGGTTATGCTTTTCAGTTTCTTTCAGAGAAACTTTTCTTGTCTTCTATAGTTTTCCTTTTGACATGTAAGTTATTAAGGTGTGAGATAAGAATCCAACTTCATTTTGTCCCCATGTGGTTAATCATATTTTCAAATCCTTTTTTCCCGTGATCTACCATATATGTAATACATTGAAGTTTCACGTATGTATGAGTATGATTCTGGGTTCTCTAGTCTGTTGGCCAGTAAAGCACTGTTTTAGTTGTGATAATTTCAGACGTTCTGATATTCAGTAGGGCAAGATCTCCCTTCTTTCTCTTTTCCATAGAAACACATGGACTATTCTTGCCCCTTTGGTCTTCCATATAACTTTTAGAACCAGTTTATCAAGTTCCAAAATATTGCTGGTATTTTGCATGGAATCTGTAAATCAATTAGGCAAATTTACTTATTTGTGATATTCAGCATTTCTAGTCATAAACATGGTATGTCTTTCTATTTAGTTAAACTTTTAATCTCTCAACAAAGTTTCATTATTTTGTCTAGAAAAAATTTACAGCATATTTAATTTTTTATAATTTCTCAATTTTTTCTTCTTTTAAATTATGTTTCCACTTGCTTATTGGAAATTGATTGACTTTGTGTATTGATTTTTTTCTTATCTATCTACCTTTCTAAGTTCTTCCCTTATTTCTACCTGTGTCTGTAGATTATTTTCAATTTGTCTGCTTGTAGTCAGATTACTTGCAAATGACAGTGTTATTTCTCCTTTCTAATCCTGTCTCTTTAATATATGTTTCATGTTTTTGCACTCACTGGCACCTCTATCTGGTACAGTGTTTAATGAAAATGCTGATAGGTTTGTTCGTCTGTCTTGTTTAAAATGCTTGTAATATTCCCCCATTAATTATGTTTTTTTAAACAAAAAATTTAAAATATAGACAGTAATTTCCAATAAATTACCCACATAAGGAATCGTGGTCTATATTTCTCAACTGCAGTGTCATAAAGCTGGAATAAATAATAGAAATTTAAGCATTGCGGTTTACAGCTTCAATTTCGAGGGTTAAAAAAGTGAAACTGAACTTAAAGGTTTCAGAAAATAACAACTAATCATAACTAAGGGGATAAGGCTAAAGCTATCATCAAAAGTCACTGCCTTTAATGTTTTCACTATGAAATAAGAGAGGATGAGTTAATGAAATAAATATTCAGTTTTGAATGTCGGGTTGCTCCAGGGCTCTCAGAACTCAGTTCTCAGGCTTCTTCTCTATTTCTACTCTTCTTGAGACTCTCATTCATCCCACAGTTTCACTACCTTCTATAAGCTGTATACCACCTCATTTCTTCTTTACTCATGTTTCATATATAGAGTTATCTACTCAACATCTGCACTTAGATGTCTAACAAGCATCTCACATTTAATATGTCAAAAGAGAACACTTTATTTCTTCCCTTCTCCTCCCACCCCCCAAAACTTACTCCTTTCGCTAGTGTTCTGCATTTCTGTAATAGCACCACCATTCACTCAGTTGGTCACACTAAATTATTGGTGTCATTTCTGGCTCCTATCTTCACAAATTCAGCATTTCTACCGTTTTCTCATCATATCTTTCAATAGCACTTCCTATTATCTCTACATCCAGAATGTATCACAAATCCAACCACTTCTCATCAGTTTTGTTACCCCTCTGGTGTAAGCCACCACCATCTTTCACCAAGACTACTACCTTACTAGATATTGCTAGGTATTATTAAAAGTGCAGTCAGAGTCATGTCAGTGGAATCATATACATAGCCAATAATGTGCCCCAGTATGTAAAATAACTTAATATATGATAAAAGAAATATTAAAAAATAATGCGAAATTAAATGTTTTCATAAACATTATTCTGAAAGTAGGCATTTAGGAAAAATGTTTATAATCTCACCTCTTAATATATAACATACATTTCAGAAATAATGATAGGTAACATTTATTGAGCATTTACTATTTGCTGGGCCATGTGCCAAGTACTTTACACGTATAATAATGAAGAAAACACAAATTAGAAGACATATATGACCATCTGATCTCTAGATATGGAAGGCTTACTAATCATGAAAATACTAAAGGAAAGGGTTGATAAAATTATCTAATACGTGCATTAGTTAAGTATTTTTCTGTTTTCACAGATAAAAGTTAAAAGGCAGATAGCAGATTCTGTGAAAGTAGCAGCAGAAGCAGCACTGCTTTTTAATCTTTCTGAATTCCCACGTGAAAACATACAGAACAACCAGGCAGCAAAATTTAAAATGATGGACATCATTTACAACGAAATTAGCTGACAAAGTGTCCCCAAAAACTCCAAAAGATAAGCAGAACAAATCATGAAAATCGTAAGACCTCCATGGTGTTAGCTTCAGGGGAAAGGGAAACAGACAAAAGCACCTGGGCCGTTTAATGGACCTTAGAACAGGAGGGCTTCAGGTATGAGCAACAGCTATTCACTGAAAAGCTCAGGAGGTTGATTTGAGAACACAGGTTGAAACCAGGAGGAATTTTTCCAAGAACAGATGAATGCAGAGGTCCCATGCTGAGGCCTAAAGGAAGCAGCGAAACTTCTAGAAATTGTCAGAACTGACTGGGTCTCCCTTCTGGGCTAGGGCCCCAAACTGGCCTTTAAATTGAACAAGCAAATATCTGAATAAACGTGGAGAGAGGGATGCAGGGCCTGCGAATCTTGGAAAACAAGCTGTCATATATTTAAATTCTACATAAAAACAACAAAAGAGCTACAACTTGTTCTAAAAGTTTGGAAAACTGATTTCAAATAAAAATCAGCTACAATAAAGGATCATGGTCAAATTATATATATATAAAATATATATATATATATATTTTTTTTTTTGAGTCAGTCTCACTGTCGCCCAGGCTGGAGTACAGTGGCATGCTCATGGCCACCACAGCCTAGACCTGCTAGGCTCAGGTGATCCTTCCACCTCAGCCTTCTTAGTAGCTGGAACCACAGATGCACGCCACCACATCCAGCTAAATTCTAAAATTTTTAATTATAAATTTTGATTATATTAAAGAGAATAATGAACAAAATAACAGGTACTCAGAGAGTGAAAGCATCTCAGAAACACATGCCCACAAAACCAGATAAAATCCTGTTACAGAATGAGGTGAAATACATTAAGAAAAAATACAGCACTTAAAAGAACAACATAAGTCAGAATTATAAAAACTCAAGAATAAAAGAAAGAATTAGAAATATCTTAAAAATTTAGAAATGAACTAGAAAGAACACAAACAAACAGAAGATAATACCTTAAGAGAGATGAAAAGAAGGAAATGTTTAAAATTTAAAAATAAATCATAAAAATAATTTGAGAGGACTTAATTACAACTGAAATAGAGGCCAGGTGCAGTGGCTCAAGCCTGTAATCCTTGCACTTTGGGGGGCCAAGGCAAGAGGATTGCCTGAGCTCAGAGGTTCGAGACCAGCCTGGGTAACTTGTTGAGACCTTGTCTCTACAATAAATCAAAACATAAGCTGGGCGTGGTAGTACGCTGAAAAAAAAAAAAAAGAAAGAAAGAAAAAAAAAGAAATATTCCCATATTCCTAAAAGACAACATTTGGAAAGGAAGGAAGGGAAAGAAATGCTAAATTACATTTATAGGCAACTTTTGTGGGGAAGGGAGAAAGGGAAGAAGCTCTTTGTTAAATGTACACATTAATGTAAGATACAGCTTAACATCTGTTGTGAGGGGAGTGGCGGAGTAGGGAACGAGGCCCCCAGTAAGTGCCCTTCACTATGATTGGTTTTCTATTATATGATCCCAAAGTGAATATTATGCAAAATAATTGATTTTGTTTTCTTTTCACGATGAACTAATCTAACATTTTATAAGTTGGAAAAATGTCATGATTAATTACATTGAGTGCTTTTTTATACTTTACAGTGAAAGAACTACCACCAATTTGCCTTGATGTTAGACAAAAACAGCGTGTCTCCATGGACGCATCATCGTCTGAATCGAAGGCCCCGGTCCTTCCAGAACCTATCCTTCCTAGCCAGCCCAAAACCATGAAAGACTTTCAGTAAGTTTCAACCCACTGTTATATGTAGATGTATAGTCATCTGCATGTCTGCCCTTTATATAATTTGCTATCTTTGTGAGAAATTATTTGAACTTGTGGATCACTACAAGGTATTAGCCGAGAATGAAGACACAAAAGACTAGATATTGCAAACTGAAATGAAAACAAATGTATGAATAACAGGTAAGAATTAGATATGTTGCAGCAAAATAAAGGAAACACTAAGGAAGAGACGAGTCAAAACTTGCAAAAAGAGATAAAGGTGGTAGTAAAATGTTGCCACTTACAAAAATACAAGTTCATCTACTTTGTAACACACACTATAAGTTTATGTCACCATTCAAAAAAATCCAAATACATATATGGAGGACTAGGGAATGAGAAAGTAGAGACAGAGAATGTAAACAAAATCCCCAGAATTTCAGTGATGAAGGGAAGGAAAGAAAGAGTGATAATTGGAAGAGATATGTCAAGAAAGAATTTTTTTAAAGTAGATAAATGAGAAAGTTGAAGCTGGTTTACTATCTTAATCCAATTAAGAATCACAAATATAAATTATATTAACTAGCTGGAACATTTCTATATTTGGTTTCGGTATTTCATGTTGCATGTTTGGTGACATTTCTAAAATGTAATGCTATTTTGTTGGATAATATTTCTGTCTATATATGGTTGATTTATGTTTTCATTTTAGGGAAGATGTAGAGAAAGTTAAGTCGTCAGGAGATTGGAAAGCAGTACATGATTTTTATCTGACAACATTTGATTCTTTCCCAGAATTAAATGCTGCATTTAAGGTAATAATACACAAAACACATTTTTCATTCTTTTTAGTTTTAAATTTTTCAAAAAAGATATGGTATATTTAACCTTATTTTTTCCCCTAGTATTTACTTGAACAGGTATTTTAAAGATGCATATGTCATATATGTATTGATTTCAGAAATTATACATATTACAAATATTACTTAAGTGACATCTCAAAAATATTTTTATTTGTACTAATGTTGCCTGACTCCATTATTTCAGTTTTAAGAAAGAAAGTTATTAAAATAATCTTTATACATTCATTTTTTATTTTCAGAAATTTCGCCCTAACAGTTCTTTTTTTATCATCAGGCTAAAAAATAGTAGAAATTATTGAGGAACAGTACAGTTTAAATATTACTAAGATCACCTGTACATTGACCACTTATGTACCTAATCCTGAATTGTACCCTCATCTTTTAAATTTTTAAAAAAGCAAAACAAACAAAAAACAAATATTACTAAGAATAGTTCTTAAGATGTTAAATACACTTCATTTGAATTTTCAGAAAGATGCCACTGCCTCATTTAATACCATTGAAGACTCTGGGATTAACACTAAATTTGTGACTGCTGTATATGATGCCTTACTTAATACTGTAAGTATTGTTTATGAACACATGCAAATAGTGCAGTTCTGTGTCTCTTTGTATTTCAGAGTCAGTCGCACAAATAATATAAGAATCACCTTGTAACATAATTGCATTAGAAACGGATATAATTTTATAGTATATATAGTTGGAATTCTCAGAAAGTTTGAGCATTTTATTCTTTTATTTTTTTAATTAACTGAGAATTAAGGAGAATCTAGTCTTTTAGAAATACTTGCTATAATTATATTTCACTTAGTCAGCAAAAAGAGGCAAGCTATTTGATTATATTGGAATTGCACTGAATCAATAGATCAGTGGTTCTCAAACTGTGTCAGAATTACGAGAAATGATTGTTAAAATATAGAATTTCAGATTCAACAGGTCTTGAGTGAAGCCCCCAAATTTTCATTTCTAACAAGTTCCCATATGTTATGCTCCTAATCCAGGGACTACATTTTGAGAACCCCACTGCTATAAATCAGTTTGTCAAGAATTGACATTGTTTCAATCCATGAGAATGGTATATCCCTCCAATTACCAATTAATTTTTCTTGGTAACGTTTTGTAGTTTTATAAGTAGAGGTGTTATACATTTCTTGTTACATTTATTTCTAGGTACTTGATGGTTTTTTGATGCTATCATCATTTTGTTTTCTAATTGTGACTAATATATGGAAATACTTTCATGTATTTATCTTTATCTAGATACAGTTGACCCTTGAACAATGTGAGGGCTACAGGTGCCAAACCTCCATGGTGTCAAAAATATGCATATATTTTTTAACTCCCAAAAAACTTAACTGTTAATAGCCTTCTGTTGACTGGCAACCTTACTGATAACATAAACAGTTGACTAACATGTGTTATATGTATTACATATTGTATTCTTACAATAAAGTAAGCAAGAGAAAATACAATGTTACTAAAAAAATTATAAAGAAGAGAGAATATATCTACTATTCATTTGGTGGAAGTATATTATCATAAAGGTCTTCATCCTTGTCTTCATGGTGAGTAGGCTGAGGAGGAAGAGGAGGGATTGATCTTTCTGTTCTAGGGGTGGCAGAGGTGAAGGAAAATCCAAATATAAGTGGCCCTGTACTTTTCAAACCCATGTTGTTCAAGGATCAATTGTACCTTGCTGTATTCACCCATTAATTTTAGTAATACATAAATTCACTTGGATTTTCTGTGAATACAATCACATCATGAAAAAAGAGAGTTTTATCTCTTTCTAATCCTTATATCTTGTATGGATGTATGCACTCCTAGGAGCTCTTGTAGAATTTTGAATAAAAGAAATAATAGCAGACACAATGCATTTTAATTTGTCTTATTCCCATTCTGAATACTTCACTTTTAAATATTTGAAAGAGTACTTAACATAATTTGTCATCAGAGAAATAGAAATAGCATTACATATTCACCAAAAGTGATACAGTTTTTTCAAAAATGTATGAAATACCGGCAACATTGTGGAATAAATGGCACTTTGATACCTTGCTGAAATGAGTAAAAATTAGCACAAACACTTTGGAAAACTACTTGGCATGATCTATTAACACTAAGCATGTGCATATTCTGTGATACAATTTCACTTCTAGGTACACTTCTCTCTTTTTTTGCATTTTAACATCTTAATTTCTGTTGAAGATAAGACAATTTTTGTAAGCTAGGAAATAGAATCAGCCTAAGGCAATCTAGTCCTCTAGGAATCCAGGCTGAGTCTTGTCACCTTTAGCAGAATGACATCATAATTCAAAGTGCTAGCAATAGGGTTATAAACTCTAAATGATAAACACTTATCTACATTTTTATTAGGAAATAGCCAAAAGTCCAGTCCGTAAAGAGATGATAAATATCTTGATTTTAAAAAAACAGAATGACTCAAATTATATGCTGTCTTATCTATTGGTGAACCAGATTAGAGCTGGCCAAGGATTGGTAACCAGAGAAAGTGTCTACATTTTGAAGACTTGCTTTATGGCTTAAAAAATTCCTTGCTGCTGTCAATAAGAAGGCGAGTAAAAAATATTGCAAATAGAACCATGCTGGTATTTGGTTTTTACCAAGGTCTTCCACCACTGGAACATGAATGTCAAGATAAGTACAAGGGATAGGATAATTAGATATTTTTAAAATAAATTATTTAGTAATGAGAAATTAGACACACAACATTCTCCCATTTGCTACAAGAACAGATGATAATGGAGACTATTTAAAAGAAATGCTCACCTCTAAAGAGGACAGTGGTAGTAACACTTTCCACTACAGAACAACCTCCCATTTTCCCAGGCAATTAACATCACTCTTCTTCCGTGATACATATTCTGGTGGAAAACTTGTCAGGAGCATTTGTAAAGGTCAGGAGATTAAAACAAACAAACAGAAAAACATGTCCGAGTTACCTAGTTCTTTGACCCTTAGCTCTAGTTTCTACTCAATATTTTTAAGCTGGGTGCAGTCCCACTGTGATTCTTCTCTTCAGGGCTGAGGAGGTTGTTAATCATCAAAGCCTATAATGCCATCATAGAAAAAACCCCATAGCCTTGGAATGCACAGTAGATAATGTGCAGGTAGTAAAATCCTGACAGGCACATCAGAGTGCCAGTGATCAGGACTGGAAAAGCCTATTCTGCCTCTGTTTGCTGATGTAGTCCAACAGCAGGAGGAAGCCTAGATAGTGAGAAAGGCACCAGTCAAAAACAGCATGGTGGCAAGTGCAGCCTTATAAGGGATCTCAAGAGCCTTTTTTTTAAGCTGAAGGTCAGTGTCACTGTCTTCTGTGCTGAAGAGACTTGAATATTTCACTTTATTGCTGGGGATTTCAATAGCCAGGTTAGTACCAAATGGCATCATAACATGCTGGCACAGCTACAGTCGGAGCACATGCCATGCTACCCATGTACCAAGAGCTTATCCATGGTTGATAGCAGTAGTGCCTGAGCCCATGTGGCACAGTCACCTAATTGCCACACAGCCCACCCCAGCAATGACCAGTCCTCTTTGACTTCCTTTGACTTGGAATGATATTAATGTTTTACATACATTAAAAAATTAAATCTGCAGACATGAGGAGAGAGCTCCCTAAAATGGAACACAAAACAGAAAATAATTAAACCTAACTATATTTTGAATGGCTACTATAGCAGTAATTAAAAAAAAAAAAACTCAGCCAAGTAACTTTTATTCATAGTACCTTAACTATATATCTTCAATATAAAGATTTTTTTTTTAAAGAAAAACAAAAACTAAACAAATCTTCAAATTTTCTTAGTTGTTTGGTTTTTTTCTGACCTAAGTCTTATGTGGTAGTAATTCTGGAACTACAATCTATGTGTCATTGAACTAAACAAATGAGAAAATATATTGAAGATGCTGGCAGTCTGGTTTTTTATTTGTGGAGAATAGAGATACAAATATGGGATGAGGGAGGCCAAAAATAATTCTGGGTATTGAATTGGAATTGGAAGCATCATAATGATCTCATGGTTTTTTAATAGACACAGGTGTGTATGTGTGTGTGTTTTGTAGACCTGTGCACTGAGAGAGAGAGAGAGAGAGAGAGAGAGCGCGCTTGAAGGTAGCAATACTCCAATTAACACTGAGCACCTTACTGTACATATTTTGGTTTCTAAATACCATTCACACTAAAAATAATCAGAACTTCCTAGAGAAATGGGTAATTCCAAAACTGAGGCAGGGAAAGTACAAGATGAACCTGGATCATCTAATATCTCACTGTTAGTTATAATGTACGGTGTAGGTTTTTTGTAGGTGTTCTTTGTCAAGTTAAGGAAATTTTCCTCT
>CAUYQG010262705.1:0-14717 GCA_963574415.1 Tarsius wallacei
CTGTGGTGGGGGGGGGGGGCGGGTGCGGCCCATCCACCCCAGGCTGGGGGCCATATGGACACCCCCAAAAAAAAAAAAAAAAAAAAAAAAAAAAAAAGAAATGCCTATACATTTCTTATCTCCACCCAGTGGCCTTATGGAAAGTCATGTGGTTCTGTGGGAAGGGTGCAGATTTCCGAACCAGACTGATTCAAGTTCAAATCCAATGCAGCTATTTACTGCAAACTCTTAATAACACTGAGCATTTCTTTATCTTATAGTGAGAGTGTGAGGGTTGTGAGTGAGACATGTATACAGTCAGCAAAATGTCTGGCACATAAAAGTTTCTCAGCAACAGTCAGATTACTCCTGTCTATAACCTAACATAAATGTGTGTGTGTGTGTGTGTGAGAGAGAGAGAGAGAGAGTGAGTGAGCACGTGTGTGTGTGTATGTGTGTGTGTGTCTTAGTCCATTTGGGCTGCTTTAACAAAATACCACAGACTGAGCAGCTTATATACCACAGAAATTTATTTCTCACAACTCCAAAAGCTAGGAAGTTCAAAATCAAAGCAGACCTGGTGTCTGGTGAGGGTCCACTTTCTGGCTCATGGACAGTGATGTCTTGCTGTGTCCTCATATGATGGAAGAGGCTAGCTGGCTCTCTGGGCCTCTTTCTTACGGGCACAAATCCCAATCATGAAGGCTCCAGCCTTATGACATAATCATCTCCCAAAGGTCCTATTCCCTAATACCATTACTTTTGGGGTTAGAATTTCAAATTAGGAATTTTTTGAGGGGACATAAGCATTTAGTTCACTGCTATGTATATATTACATATATTTGATATATAATCTAACAAATATATGTAGACAAATGTCTACATAGCGAGAGATATATGTGTGGAGATATATAGAGAGAGAATTCTCAGAATCTTTTGCTGTATGTGGATGTCAAACCCAAATGGAAAATGTTCTCTCTTCATGAAATAATATAATGATATATAGACATATAATATAGACATATATCTATATGGATATTAATATTGATATATAACTTTTATACTCCTATAATCTTGGAGTAGAGATTAAAATGCTGACAGACTCTTGCCAACTTGATCCACTCAAGCTCTCTCTGGAAAATCTTTGAAATGTCTTAATGTGGAGTCCAACTAAAGTTGTTCTGATGCCAACAGAACATACCCTTGCAAACAGTATTCTGATAGCTTCGGAAGGTAAAGAGACCACAACGGAAAGAGGGAAAGAAGTAAAGAAGGGGTAAAGGAAGAGAGGAAGGGTGGGAGAGAAAAGTGTTAAAGGAAAGTCCTGAGGTCAATGATGAGGGAAAAGGGTCCAGCCATTCAGGAAGCAACCAACCGGCATGGACCACAGACCTCACTCTCGTTCCCATGCATGCAATCAACTCTTATAGCAATTCTGTAGTTATTTGAACCTACAAAAGACTCTGTCCATGTATTCCTTCCTTCATTCATGTATTCATTCAGTCATCCATGTAATAAATAATATATCCTGGATTTTGAGAACACTCCAAATTGTTGAAACCCCATAAATGTGAAACCCAAGAATCTCTCTGTCTCAACCATAGGGTGTGATACTGATTTAATACTGAATTCTTTTCTGCTCCATAATGACCACTACTCCCAGCCTACTCACACCAATACAAATGGATTATAAATATTCCAGAAAATTCTTTTGTTGTATGTTGATGTCAAACACAAATGAGAAATGTTCTCTCTTCATGAAATAAGACATTGAAAAACAAGCTGTTTTTTAAGTTCTGATTTTAGTTAGATCTTTTTATTCATATATTCTAGACATACTACTTGTGATTTTTTTCTAAACATGTCCAAGTCCTCCTTATTCCCCAAGGTCCAGCTCAGATACTGCCTTCTCCAGGAAGTCTTCCATGCTTACCTCCAACAAGAAATAATCTTGCTCTCCTTGAAAGTCCCAGAGAGCAGGTCACCTTATACTTCTCTTGTTAAATTGTTCACATCAAAGTTTTTACTATAGTTACTAGTAAGCCCATCTTCTCTTCCTCACACCACTGGAATAGGTCACCCTTTCTTACCCTCCACTTCTCTCCACCACCATCCAATCCACACCTTGCTGATTTTTTACCTGACCTCCAATTGTCCCTTCTACATGGAATTCCTGTACATCTATTGCCCATCCTAACCTCTTCCCACTTTCAAGAGCTTTGACAGTAATACAATTACAATGACTTTCCCGACTCCCTCACAAACCATGAACTCTTTAATTCCTGAGGTTGTGATTTCCCTCTGTGCCCCCAGTTTCTAGTTTAAGACTCAGGATGAAATATGACAAATTGTGTTGAATAAATACACAGCCATGTCTAGTTCCTCTTAATTGTCCCTAACCCAAAAGCACAGGCTCTAGAATCTGATTGCCTGCATTCTCAACCCATTCTATCCCTGGCTAGCTCTGCAACCTTGGGCAAGTTATTCAACCTCTCTGATCTCTCAATTCCTTCATTGTAAAAGTGGCATAATATCTTATAGGATTGTTATGAAAATTAAATTGGATTACCCATTTAAAATGTTTAGCATACTTTCTGAAACATGATATTAGTAACCATTCTTCTTAATACATGTTTTTGAATAAATGAAAGAATAAGTGCTTAATGTTCCTAGGAACATTTGGACTTTGGGATTCCTCTGTTACATCTTGCTACAGAGATTAACAGCTATATTTGAGAAAATTCACTCTAAAATTATACTCTCTGCTTCAATGTGTCAACAAGACTCCTAGAAATAGCTGGACTGTGTCCTGTTTGGGATGCTGTGTTCACATACAAAGCTCCATATCCATTAGATTTCAATCTATCAGAGAGGCAAAAATGAATGAGATGATCCCATCATGCAATTTCAAGCTGGCCACTGAACTCTTTCTTGGATCTGATTAGGAAAATCCCTAGAAACCTTTTTTCAACATGTAGATCTTATCATCTATTTTGCCTTTTTGCTTTATTTTTAGCAGAAAAATGGAAGAACCGAGGACCAAATGTCCATTTTATGAAACTTTGGAGACCACTTTGTCAGGGAAAACAGCAGCTCTTTAGGACCAAAGGGAACCTCAGGACTTGGCTTTCCATGTTCTTTCCCCATAGACATCCCCTCTCCTCAGCTGGGCATCACGGGCATCAGCCACTCTGGCAGTGTTTGCTATTTTCAAGACAAACCATTTTGTCCTGGGTTGTTCTTCTTATTTAAAAAATCTTCCTCTCTCAAAATCCCAACTTTTACCCTCTGGAGTTGCACAAGCTGAATATGTTTTCCTAATCTGGCTCTTTCAATATAGGAAGACAGTGCCAAGGCCTTTTGAAGACTTTTGTGCCCTGACTAAATATTCCTAATATTCCTTCAGTTACTCTTTATATTAGAGAACTCAGCTAGACTGAGAATTGCTTGATTCAGGATCTATGTAAGATTCATAATGGTACCATCACATAAAGATATCCTAAACATAGTAGAAGTCTCATAAAGCTTTCAAACAGTAGATGAATAATTACTTTTGTTAACCTTCTCATTAATCCATCTAGTCAATGAATATATACAGCGCAATAATGGTCTTCTAGGCAATAGAGATGGAAAGTTGAGTAAGAAATAAAAGTTTATATCTCAAAGGAATTCATGGCTCGTAGAAATAATACCTGTAAATGGCTGTTAATGTACAGTATGTGCTGTAACACAGGGTACAAGGTGAGCGAATACCCCTGAAAGTCTTAAGGGAGGAACAGCAATTCCCCAGGGGCCAGAGAGGAAAGATGTTTCAAAGTGGCCAGCATAGGCAAAGCCTCAATGATCTGGGTTAATGAGACCCATTTTCTTTTAAACTGTAACTCCTACAATTGAACATAGCACTCTAGTTACCTTTGAAAATGTAAATCACACAAGAAATAACATTTATCTTTAAAGTCATAATTCCTTCCCACAGTGTAGAAGCATTCCTTTTTCTCTGCATCCTCGCCAGCATCTATTTTTGTTTGTTTTATTAATGATGGCCATTCTTACTGGGGATAGGTGTGGGAATGTAAACTAGTGTACCTCTTTGGAAGACAGTATGGCAATTTCTGAAAGAACTAGAAATTAACCTTCCATATGACCCAGCAATTCCCATATTGGGAATATCAGAGGAACTAAAATCATTCTACAAAAAGATACCTGCACATGCATGTTTGTTGCAGCGCTATTCACAATTGGAAAAACAAGAAACCAACCATGATGCCCATCGAAGCTGAACTGGATTTTTAAAATGTGGTACATATACACAATGGAATAGTATGCAGCCATAAAGAAGGTCAAAAATATGGACTTTCACAGCAACTTGGATAGATTTAAAGTCTATCATACTCAGTGATCTGTCACAGAAACACAGAACAGAGTACCATATGTTCTCACTCATAAGCGGACCTTGAACAATTATCATAATACTATAAGAAAGGGATTGACAGTAGTGGGAAACTGCCAGGGTCAGGGGAGTGAAATTGGCAGTTGAGAGAAACTGCCAGGGGAGGGTGGGGCACACCTCATCAACAAGGGTACCTGCATAATGAACATTTGTATACTTAACACTAAATTGTACCCCACATCTTTAAAATAAAGAAAATAAATAAATAAATTTTAAAACATAAAAATAAACTCATAATCCCTTTAACAATGCAGCTTACATTTGAATTTAATGTTTTGGTAGCCATGTCACATGGTTGGTTTATAGATAGCACACAGTCATCTCAAACCACTGAGATGTATATTTAAATACTATTCTTTGCTAAGCTCCATGCCTATCAAGCTGCACTAGCACAATGGATTTTTTAAATTTTTACTTAAGTTAACTGTTATATTTCATTTTCTCTCCCAGCCTGCATGGTGACCACTGCCACTGAGCTGTAGTATCAGTCCTTTTCTTTGTGCAAAATACAGGGTATTGAGATTCTGCACTGTTTGATCAAGAAATTTGGGAGAAAATCAAATGGAATTTTGGTGAGGCCAGCATTCCAAAAGCAACTGTCATTTCTAATTTTCTCATGGCACATTGGAATCAAGTTAGCCCAGACATTATTTCTACTGTAGGGAAGAAACCATCTAGGTGTGATGACCTCATCTCTGCATTCCTGGGTCAGTCCCAACTCCTAATATTCTGTCTGCTCCATTGTCTATATGTGAGTAAGTAACCAAAAGGTCCTAGAAATTACAGTGCTTTATTGTCTATGTTTACTGCATCTCCTGGACCGTCTTCGCGTTATAAATGTTCCCAGTGTCCTTTGTCAAAAAATGCATCTCCAATTTTCTCTGAAAAGGGTATTGAAGAATGTCTGAGTGATATTGCACAAAAAGTGCATTCAAGAACCAGTGAGGCTCAGAGCTAGAGGGAACCAGACATGGCGGCAGCTGCATTCTAGCCCCACGCCCTTCACAGGCTTGCAAGAGGAAGTGAGCTAAGCCATCTGATAGGTTCCCTGTAAAATATGTCTAAAGCTTATTATTTAGTTTCTACATGGTTTGGATGGTTCATTTTGTTGTTGTTGTTGTTTTGTAGGATATAATGGAAGGAGGGGATGAGAAATAACATGTATTCTTTTTTTCCATATTACAATATTTTATATACATAAGCCCATTTAATCCTCATAATGTTGAGGCGAATATGATCATCTCCATTTCACAGACAAAGAAACCTGAGGTTTCAAGAGTTTTTAGTAATTTCCCCAAAGTCAGATCAGGCGCAGTGGCTCACGCCTATAATCCCAGCACTTTGGGAGGCCGAGGTGAGAAGATTGCCTGAGTCCGTGGGTTTGAGACTAGCCTGGGCAACTTGGCAAGACCTCATCCTTATAATAAAAAAAAAAATTAGCCTGGCAAGGTTGTACATGCCTATAGTTCCAGCTACTTGGAAGGCTGAGGCGGAAGAATCAGCTGAGTCCAGCAGGTTGAGTTTCCGTGGCTGTGAGCATGCCACTGCACTCCAGTCTAAGTGACAGAGTGAGACTCTGACTCAAAAAAAAAAAATTGCCAAAGTCATACAGAGTCCAGTTCTTCTGGGCTTTGAAGTCCATATTCTTTCCACATACCACATACGTGATAACTATGAAAAACTCAAATTTGGAAGAAATCATGGAGGATATTTACTTCAACAACTTATTTTTCAGATGAATAAGCTGAGACCCAGAGAGTAGTAGAGACAATGGCAACACATTGGAGTTTATTAGTGGCAGGACCATAACTAGAACCTACATCCTCTGAGCTTTAGCCCATGACTTTTCTTCTGCGCTACACAAGCTTTCTCTAAATTCTAAAAAAAAATTCACTGAACCTGGAAGTCAGCAAAGTGATTGCCAGATAAGATGGTGGAATGGACAGTTTGGGAAAGAAAAAGTGAAATAATCCTGAAGAATTCTGTCTGATGTGCAATAGTATGAATCAGAAGTTGCTTTCTTGCTTTTAAATAATCACCTCCATATGGCAATTGGGCAATAAAAAATTATCTTACATAAAATGGAAAAATACACATATCAGAAGAACTATTAAAAATTGTATGAGAAACAATGTACAAATGACAAAGGCAAAGTTCCTGATGGAAATATTTGGATGTGGAAAAGTTCCAAGTGTTTTTTCTTTTGTAAACAGAACAAACTGGAAGACTGGAGGTGATGCTCTACAGAAGAGTAGAATTTTTATTTAAGTTGATTTTTTAAAGTTTAGTGTGTGTTCATGGAAATGCCACATATAATTCATTGGCAAATGAGAATTTAGAAAATAAGGATAGTTCGTGGAGTCGATCTACTTTTGCAACAAGACATTTGTCTTCCATGTGATCATTGGTAGTTAAAGTCATGAGATTAGGTTTGTTCCCAATGAGCCAAGAGGCTTTAACAATGTTCTTCTCTCCAAAACCAAACCACAGTCAAAACTAGGTCACATATGCTGTTTGAAAATAATGACTAACATCTGCATAACCCAGTTATGGTTTAAAGAGTGAATTTACATCCATTATCTCATTTGATGCACACAACAATTTGGGAGGCAGATATTATTCCCTCATCAAGGCTCAAAGTTTGAATGACTTGGCCAAAGTTGTACAATGAGCATCAGGGACCCAGCAACACCACTACCCACCCCTGCCCAGCGGCATCTCTCTGTCCATGAAACACACCATCAGCAAGAACTATAACTACCCACAAAATAACTGAGAGTTCAAGATTCCCTGGAACTCAGTTAACCAGGACCTGAAAAAGTCTGCTTTTGTTTGTTTTCTTGCGGGGGGAGTGGAAGAGGAGGACTGGGGAGCACCTTACTTTTAAGATAGAAAAAAAGAAACAGACAAATAGCATTTTGGGCATCATGGGAATTCCTCTGCTTGGCTATTCTGATACTCAGTGCTTTTCTGGATAATTTTTTGTTGCTCCCAAAAGGGACCTAAAGTCAAGATATTAAATTATTAAAAAACAAAAATCAGTTATGTTCAACATAGTATTCCATTTGGTTGTGAATTTGGCTATTATATTTTCGAAAGATTTTCAGGGAGAAAGGGTGAAACAGGAAAAACTTGTCTGGTTAACCAGAAAAGCAAATTAATAAGAAGTTTTGTTCATGAACTGCAGCATCACCACTGCACGAAGATGATCTTCGAGTCTATTGACAAATATTGGCAAGATGCTTTTTCACACTTTCACTGCTATTTCCTTTCTTCAGGGATGATAACTACAGCCAGGAAATAAGATGTCAACAAGGAATTTTCAGTTATTTTTTTTATGTGCATTTGTGCTTCAAGTTGGAATCTAGGCATATAAAACTCAGGATTGGAATGAAGATCCCTCTGTCAGGTTGGATTAGGCAGAATATTCATGGGGAGAAGTAGGAGAGGTCAAGAATATTCCCAAAGGGGAAGTTCCTCAGGCCTGCAATTTTTTTGGTGGAAGGTAGCCAGTTTTAGACAGTTTGGCCCCAGATCATGTCTGAAAGCAAACCTTCCAGTAGGGGAGCCTGAAGTCTACACTGGAGATGAAAATGTAATAAGAGGAAACTCTGTTGGACTCCAAAGCAGACTTTTATTTCCAAGACTTTCTGCACTTAAAATCACAGTATAATTTTTTTTTACAAGGAAAGAAGGATATTCTTACTAAAATGAAACAGATTTAAGATATGATTCTCAGAAGCAACTACTCCTCAGGCCACTAAGGCAATATACTTGAGAGAATGGGATTTTACATTTTAAAAATCAGAAATGAAGGAATATATAATTAAAATTGGGTCTGCACAATATTATCTTCAAAATAACAAAATAAATTAAGTAACCAAGATTTATCTTCTTAATACCAGTGAAATGGCATGGGTTGCTTCCACCCCCCGCCCCCCCGAATTATCTAATTGATGTTGGTCTAGTTTGCTAGAGGTGCCTTAAAGAAATACCACAGACTGAGTGGCTTAAACAACAGAAACTTATCTTCTCACAGCTCTGGAGGCTGGAAGTTCAAGATCAAGGTGTTGGTAGGGCTGGTTTCTTCTGAGGCCTCTCTCCTTGGCTTGTAGATGGCTGCCTTCCTTCTCACTTTGTACTCAAATGATCATTCTGTGTCTGTGTTTTCTTCTTATAAGGACACCAGTCATATTGGTTTAGGACCCACTCATATGATCTCATTTTTACTTTACCTCTTTAAGGCCCTGTCTCCAAATACAATCACTTTCTGAGGTACTGGGGATTAGGACATCAACATATGAATTTGGGGGGATACAATCCAGCTCATGACATTCTGGCCCCCAAATTTAAATCCTTCTTATATTCATAATACATTCACCCCATCCCAATATTCCCAGAACTCTTAACCCATGACAACATCAACTTCAAAATTGTATCTAAATATCTAAATCAGGTATGTGCAAGACTCAAGGCATGATTCATTCTGAGGCAAAATTCCTCCTTAACTGTGAATCTATGAAACTAGACAAGTTGTCTGTTTCCAAAATGCAATGGTAGGACAGGCATAGAATACACATTTCCATTCCAAAAAAGAAAAATTGGAAAGAAAAGGGTGATGGATCCCAAGTAAGTCTGAAACATAGCAAGGCAAATTCCACTAGATTTTAGGGCTCAGAAATAAGCCACTTTGGCTCCACTCTCTATCCTCTGGACCACCAGGGAGGCAATCTTATTTCTGAAGCTCTGGGTAGTTTCCTTGCTCCCAAGGTCCTCATCCTATGAAGCAAGAAAGAGACAGCCTCACCTCCAGGCCTGTGTCTCTGGACCCATGGTGGAATGACAAGGGCATCCCTGCTAACCTCTGAATTGCCCTTGGGGTTATTCTTCCCTTTTCTTCAAGGATAATGCATGATCACAATTGGATATCTCTGTTGATTCATCCCAGAGAATCTCAAAAGTCCAATATCCTTCCTTCATTTCATCCTGTCTGATCCTTCAGTTCATGCTGGCAGCATTTCTGCTGAGATGGTTGTTTAGATCCATGAATCACACTGTAATCTCTCCATTGAAAGTGATCATTTAGTCACACCTTTCATAGTCTCTCTAGAACACACCTTCCCATTTTTTGCAGTATAGACAGACGAAGAATCTTCCACATCTTCAAATTCTGATTCCTGTTTGCTTTATAATTCTTTCTTCAATTTATCTCTCTTTCACATTTTACTATAAGCAGCAAAGATAAATCATGAAGTGTCTTTAACGCATTGCTTGGAGATCTCCTTAGCTAAATATCCTCATTAATCACCTACAAGTTCTACCTTCCACAAAACACTAAAATACAATGAAGCCAAGTTCTTTACCACTTTATTTTTATAATTTTTTTTTTCATTTTAAAATTGTGGGGTACAATTCAGGGTTAGGTATACAAATATTCATTGTGCAGGTATCCTTGTTGATGAGGTGTGCCCCCTCTTCACCAGGCAGTTTCCCACTACTGCCAATTCCACCTTCCCGCCACCACCCCTGCAGTTTCCTGCTACTGTCGTTCCTTTTATTATGGTATTACGAGTTCAAAGTCCACTTATGAGTGAGAATATGTGATACTCAGTCCTTTGTTTCTGTGAAAGATCACTTAGTATTACAGACTTTAAGTCCATCCAGGTTGCTACGAAGCTCATGATTTTATTCTTCTTTATGGCTGCGCAATATTCCATTGTGTGTATGTACCACATTTTTTTATCCAGTCCTCTTTTGATGCGCAGCATGGTTGGTTCTATGACTTGCTATCGTGAACAATGCTGCGATAAACATATGTGTACAGCTATCTTTTTTATAGAGTGATTTGAGTTCTTCTGGGTATATTCCCAGTTAGGGGGATTGCAGGGTCATATGGAAGGTCGATTTTTAGAGCTTCTAGGAATCGCCACACTCATTTCCACAGAGGCTGTACTAGTTTACACTCCCACCAACAGCATAGCCTCTCCAGCATCAGTTATCTTTTGAGTTATTGACGATGGCCATTCTAACTGGAGTTAGGTGGTATCTCAGTGTAGTTTTAATTTGCATTTCTTTGATGACTAGTGAAGCTGAATATTTTTTCATGTATCTGTTGGCTGCTTGTATGTCTTCTTTTGAGAACTGCCTATTCATATCTTTTGCCCACTTCGTAATTGGGCTATTTGTTTTTTTTTTCTTTTCAGCACATTCAATTTCCTTGTAGATCCTAGATGTTAGGCCTTTGTCAGACATAGAGTTGGCAAATATTTTTTCCCAGTCTGTGAGCTGTCTCCCTGCTCTCTTGATGGTTTCTTTGGCTTTGCAGAAGCTTGTCAGTTTGATAAGGTCTCACTTGTCTATCTTATCTCTTATGGCATGGGCACTTGGGGTTTTGATCACGAATTAGTTGCCAGTTTCAATTTCCATAAGAGTGTCTCCTGCATTTTCTAAGGTTCTTATAGTTTGAGGTTTTATGTTTAGGTCTCTGATCCATTTAGAATTGAATTTTGTGTATGGGGATAGATAAGAGTCCTGTTTCAATCTTCTGCAAGTGGTCAGCCAGTTTTCCCAGCACCATTTACTGAATAGGTTCTCCTCTCTCCAGTGATTGGTGGTGGAGGCTTTGTCGATGATGACTTGGTTGAGAAATTGAGGTTTTGCTTCTTCTGGAATCTCAATTCTATTCCATTGGTCTATATGCCTGTTCTTGTACCAATACCAGGCTGTTTTGATTATTGCAGCTTTATAATAAAGTGTAAAGTCTGGGAGTATGATACCTCATGTTTTTGTTTTTTTTTTTTTTCTTTTTTGGTTTGTGTGTGTGTGTGTGTCTGCTGGGGATTGTTTTGGCTATTTGAGGTCATTTATGTTTCCATATGAATTCCTGTATTTTTGTTTCTAGGTCTGAGAAGAATGTTGCTGGTAATTTTATGGGTATTGCATTAAATTTGTAGATTGCCTTAGGTAGAATGGACATTTTAACAATATTGATTCTTCTAATCCTTGAGCATGGAATATTTTCCCACTTGTTGATGTCATCTTTGATTCCTTTGAGCAGTGTTTTGTAGTTTTCATTGTAAAGGTCTTTCACGTCTCTGGTTAGGAAGATGCCAAGGTATTTCTTTTTGTGTGTGGCTATTGTGAATGGAATTGTTCTCTTTATTTGGGTTTCTGTTTGTTTATTATTGGTATATAGAAATGCAATTGTCTTTTGCACATTTATTTTATAAACTGAGACTTTGCCAAAGTCCTTAATCAGTGCAAGGTTTTTGACAGATTCTCTTGGGTTTTCGAGGTATAGAATCATGTCATCTGCAAAGAAGGATTAACTTGATTTCCTCTTTTCCTATTTGGATACCCTTGATCACCTTCTTTTCTCTGACTGCTCTAGGTGGAACTTCCAAAACTATGCTGAACAGGAGAGGTGAGGGCATCCTTGTTCCAGTTTTCAGGGGAAAAGGTTCTAATTTCTGTCTGTTTAGCAGTATACTGGCTGTGGATTTCTCATAGATGGCTCTTACTATATATATATACACACACACACACACACACACACACACACACTATATATATATATATATGTTTCATCTATACCTAAATGTTTGAGGGTTTTTATCAAGGAGTGCTGGATTTTATCAAAAGCTTTATCTGCATCTAATGATATAATCATGTGGTTTTTGTTTTTATATCTGTTGATGTATTTAATTATGTTTATGGTCTTATGTATGTTGAACCAGCCTTGCATCCCAGGGATGAAGCCTATGGTCGTGGTGGATGATTTTTAATTCATGTTGTTGAATCCAGTTTGCTAGGATCTTGTTGCGAATTTTGGCATCTATGTTCATCAAGTATATGGCCTGTAGTTCTCTTCCTTTGTTGGATTTTTACCTGGCTTGGATATCAATGTGATGTTAGCTTCATAAAATAATTTGGAGAGAGTTCCATCTTTCTCAATCACCTGAAATAGGATTGGTATCAGTTCCTCCTTGTATGTTTTATAGAATTCTGCTGCAAAGCCTTTTGGTCCAGGGGTTTTTTTTTTGTAGGTAATTTTCTTATGACATAGTCAATTTCCTGGATTGTTATTGGTCTATTTAGGGTCTCAATTTCCTTCTGTTTCAATCTGGGGAGGTTGTGTGATGTCAGAAAATCCTCCATTTCCTTTAGATTTTCAAGTTCGGTTCAATACAAGTGTACACAGTAGTCTCTGATAATCTTTTGTATTTTTTCAGGATCAGTTGTGTCTTCATCTTTTTTGTTTCCGATTGAGTTTATTTGGGTTTTTTTCTCTCTTTTTCTTGGTCAGTCTAGCTAGGGGATCATCAATCTTGTTTATCCTTTCAAAGAACCAGCTTTTTGTTTCATTGATTTTTTTTGTATTATCTTTTTGTCTTCTATGTCCTGGATTTGGGCTTTTACTTTGGTGATCTTGATTCTTCTGCTGAAGTGAGGGTTCTGGTGGTCTTGCTTTTCCAACTTCCTTGGGTGACTTGTTAGGCTGTTAACTTGTGACCTTTCCATTTTCTTCATGTGTGTTTATAGAGATATGAATTCCCCTCTTACTACTGCTTTCATGGTATCCCAGAGCTTTTGGTAAGATGTTTCTTCACTTTCATTTGTTTCCAGGTATCTTTTAATCTCTGTTTTGATTTTCATGTTGACCCAGAAGTTGCTTCGCATCATGCTGTTTAGTGTCCATGTCTTTGTGGGTTTTAGGGGAATTTTGTTGGTGTTGATATTTATTTTTATTCCACTGTGGTCTGAAAAGGTGCATGGCAGAATTTCAATCTTATGAAATTTGTTTATGCTTGATTTATGGCCAAGGATGTGGTCGATCTTAGAGTACGTTCCATGTGCTGATGAGTGGAATGCATATTCTGTGGTCGCTGGGTGGAGTGTTCTGTAGGTATCAATTAAGTCCATTTGGTCAAGAGTTACATTGAGGTTCCGGATCTCCTTGCTGATTTTTTTATCTCAATGATCTATCTAGGGTTGTGAGTGGGGTATTAAAGTCCCCAGCTATGATAGTGTTAGAGTCAATATCTTTTTTAAGTTTGCCTAGAAGCTGCTTTATGAAAGTTGGTGCTCCCACGTCGGGTACATATATGTTTTGGATGGATATTTCTTGTTGATGGATTGAACTTTTTAGCATTATATAGTGACCTTCTGTATCTTTTTTAATTTGTGATAGCTTAAAGGATATTTTTTCTGATATTAAGAATGCAATGCCTGCTTTCTTTTATGTTCCATTTGCCTGAAATTTTGCTTCCAATCCTCTTATTTTGAGCCTGTGAGTGTCCTTTCTGGTGAGATGAGTCTCTTGGAAATAATATATTGTTGCCTTATGATATTGTATCCATTTTGCCATTCTATGTCTTTTTAGTGGTGCATTTAGTCCATTCACATTCAGGCTAATTATTGAAATATGAGAGTTTATCCCTGTCATGAGGTTCTTATAGAGTTGTTGTTGTTTCTGTTTGTTGTCTTTCTTTTGGTTTTTGGGTTGATTCATGTGTATTTTCAATCTTTTTCCTGCACTCTTGTGAAGAACGTTGTCATTCTTTTTTCCCTTTCTTCTGTGTTTAGTGCTTTCTTAGTTGTTTCTTGTAGAGTTGGTCTAGAGGCAGTGTAAGTTCTTAGGGATTGAATGTCTGGGAAAGATTTTAATTCTCCCTTATTGATGAAGTTTAGCTTAGCTGGGTAGTTTGTTCTTGGTTGAAATTGTTTATCTTTGAGAATTTTGAAGATTCGGCTCCAAGCTCTCCTAACCTGAAATGTTTCTGTAGATAAATCTGCTGCTATTCTAATTGGTCTTCCCCAGTAGGTAGTCTGACCTTTTCTCTTGCTGCCTTTAGGATTTTTTCTTTTATACCTACTTTGTTTAGGCAAATTACTATGTGTCTAGGAGTTGGTCTTCTCATTTGTTGTCTTGCAGGGGTTCTCTGAATCTCTTGTGTTTAAATGGTCGCATCACTGATGAGCTGAGGGACATTTTCTTGAATAATTTCATGGAATGTTTGTTCCAGGGTGTCTCTGTCTCTCTTTCTGCCTTTGGAAGTCCAATTACTCTTAGGTTAGGCCTCTTGAAATAATTGCTCATCTTTTGAAGGTTTTGTTCTGTCTTTTTAAGCTTCTTTTCTATATTTTGGACAGTTTGGGTTAGTTCTATATTTTGGTCCTCAAGCTCTGAGATTCTTTCTTCTGCTTGGCTAATTCTGCTTTCCATGCTTATCAGTTTGTTATTTATTTCATTCACAGTATTCTTTACTACTGTTATCTCAGTTATCAA
>CAUYQG010262707.1:0-10974 GCA_963574415.1 Tarsius wallacei
CGTGGTAGCGCGCGCCTGTAGCTCCAGTTACTTGGAAGGCTGAGGCGGAAGGATCGCCGGAGCCCAGCAGGTCGAGGCTGCGGAGGCCAGGAGCGGCCACTGCACTCCAGTCTGGGCGACAGAGTGAGACTCCAACTCAAAAAAACAAAAAACAAAACAAAACAAACAAAAAAAAAGTGGCTATAAATCTATTATCAAATGGTCTTCAAGGTAATTACAAGTCAATTTTTGCTTACTTCATCACAGATCTGATAGGCTAAGATTGCTTTTACATTATAATTAAGGTGATAAATAGCTTTTACAAGAAAAAATGTCATCTTTGTTCTTTTCTTTTCCTCATGCTTGCACTTGTAGAATTATTTTCAATATGAGTTTTTATATTTTTCCAGTGACATTTTAAAGCTGTTTGTACAGTTTGTGAGACAGTTTAATTTAATTTGAGAATATAATCTATAAATCTACTCAATTAGATTTAAAAAACTGCTGTACACTGTAACACACAAAGGCAAACAGTGAGGGTGCTGCTGAAAACCCCTCCATGTATATTATAACAGTATTGTACACCCCCAATAGTATAAACACCTTACTTTAGAGATCACTGATTTAGACCATGGGCTTTAGTCTCAAACTTGACAGGTATTATATATGTGAACTTGGGCAAGTCAGTTGACATCAATTTTATTCTCATCATTTGTAAAATAAGGATAATACTTGGGTAGGTAAATGGATAAACTATGATACATCCAGACAACAATATTATTCAGTGCTAAAAAGAAATGAGCTACCAAGTTATGAAAAGACATGAAAGAACCTTAAATGCATATTACTAAGTGTACATACTAATCTGAAAAGGTTACAAAATGCATAATTCCAATTACATGACATTCTGGAAAAAGCACAACTATGGAGTCAGTAAAAAGACCAGTAGTTGCCAGGGGCCAGGGGCCAGGGGGAGAGAGAGACAACAGGGCACAGATTTTTAAGGCAGTAAAACTACTATATATGATTATATGTATTACATATTCACTCAAATGGAGGATACATATCATTATACATTTATCAAAACCCACAGAATATACAACACCAAGAGTAAATCCTAATGTATTACGGACTTTGGATGATAATGTGTGTCAGATTAATCAACTGTAACAAATGTATCCTGAAAACTATAAAAATTACTCTATTAAAAAAACAAGGACAATATCAACTACTTCAAAAAGCCGCTGTGATAATCAAATGAAATAATGAATATAAAGTATCTGTTGTATACACTACTACAGGTACTCAACAATGTCTCTTAGCAGCATTCAATCTTTCATTCATTTAATAAACATTTAATGAGAACTAGAAGTGATTACTATCACAACCAGGTAAGTTTTCAACTCTGACAAGTAATGTTTAAAAAAAAGTTTACTAATTCACTGACCAATTATTTGATATTGAGACTTTTATTATATAGTATAATTATAGGGTCTGTCAATTACAAGTTAATTCTAGCATATTAATTCAATTCAGTTGGTCATTATATAAAATAAATACAAATATTATGACACACGTAAGTTTGTCACATGTTAGTTTTAAAAATAAAATGAATGTATGTGCATATTCATCACAGGCTGAATGTAAATAAATGATAAATTACCTAACATAGCAATGTGTACACAATTAGGACAAAAACTTTCTAAAATTATGTATGAGTTATTGGATTAATTCTGAAGGAAAATGAATGAAGTAGATTAGTTATTATATCAAGACCTTAGATATTTCTTCTTTCCTTGCTGATGTAAATGTTCAATTAATTATGTAAGTGAAACAGACTTCTAGAAAACATCAGGCAACACAATTTATAATTTATAGGATGAATACAAATCATTTTGAAGTTTCTTTTTAAATTCTCACATCCCTAATTAATATTCATGAGGATAATATCACAAAAGCAGTCACAAAACTATGCCAGAGGGAGGAGGGTGGAAATATATAGTTGTGCCAGTGAAAAAAGGAAGAAATTTTTCTCCCTCCAAACCAGAGGATTTAACTTCAACACAAATATTCTGTAAATAATATTTCATAATATTTTACTGAAAGTATTCATTACTCAGAAATAGCACTGTGAAGAACCAGATAATGTTGCACAAAGGCTGAGTTCATTTGTTTCAGACAGGTGGCCAGTCTGCAGCTCTGTGTCAGCAGCCCAAACCCGCCCACAATGGCCCTAAAGACGATTATGCAAATGTCAGCCAACCAGGCTATTTTCCCAGGAACAGGAGAAGGGCTTCTAGTAGAAGCTGTAATTGTTCTGCAGTCATGTGGAAAAACAAGCAGAGGGTTTTGTTTTTTGTATTTTTTTTTTCTGGAGGCAGTGTTTTCATTAAGGGCACTACTACAATATGTGTGAGATATATAAACACATACACACATATGCAAGTGTGTTTGATGTATATTTTTCAAACATCATATAGTTTATTCTGTCTTCTTCCTCAAGCTCTCCTTGCTGAGCAGCTCTACCTTCTTATCAATATCAAGACTCCTCTGTTGGTTATATCTTCCCTCGCCAATAAAATATATACATAAATGTATAAATTTTTGTTTTTAAGATATTTATTTTTACTGACACATAATAATTGTACATTTTTAAAGGTTACATGTGATATTTTGACACATACATACAATATGTAATGATCAAATCAAGGTATTTAGGATATTCACTGTCTCAAACATTTAGCATTTCTTTATGTTGGGAACATTTCAAATCTTATATTCTACATTGAAAGATACAATATATTGTTATCAATTATTGTAACTCTAGTGCACAATCAAACAGTAAAATATGTTCCTTCTAACTGTATGTTTGCACTCTTTAAACAATTTCTCCTCAATCACCCCACAAATCCTTCCCAGCCTTGGGTAACTATCATTCTATTTTCTACTTTCATGAGATCAAATTTTTTAGGTCCCACATATGAGTGAGAACATATTTATCTTTCTGTGTCTGGCTTATTTCATTTAACATAATGACCTCCAGTTCCATCCATGTTGCTTCAAATGACAGGATTTCATTCTTTTGTTAGGGCTTAAAAGCATTCTACCGTGTATATACCACATTTTCTTTATCTATTGATCCATGATGGACACTTAGGTTGATTCCATAGCTTAGCTACTGTGAATAATGCTGCAATAAACATGGGATGCAGGTATACCTTTGATATGCTGATTTCCTCTCCTTTCAATAAATATCCAGTAGGAGGACTGCTGGATCCTATGTTACTTCTATTTGTGGTTTTTTGAGGAACCTTCATAATGTTCTCTAATAATGATTGTACTAATTTACATTCCAACCAACAGCATATAAGAATTCTCCTTAGCCGGGCTCAGTGGCTCAGCCTGTAATCCCACGCTTTGGGAGGCCGAGGTGAGTGGATTGCCTGAGCCCGCGGGTTCGAGACCCGCCTCGGCAACTTGGCGAGACCTCATCTCTACAATAAATCAAAAATTAGCCAGGCGTGGTAGCGCGCCCCTGTAGTTCCAGCTACTTGGAAGGCTGAGGCGGAAGGATTGCTGGAGCCCAGCAGGTTGAGGCTCCAGCAATGCACTCCAATCTGAGACTCCAACTCAAAAAAGAGTTCTCCTTTCTGTACATTTTCACCAACATTTGCTATTTTTTGTATTTTTAATAACAGCCATTCTAGCTGGGGCAAGATAATAGTGTATGGTTGTGATTTGCATTTTCCTGATGATTCAAAATATTGAGCATTCATTATATTTTTCTTTTTTTTTTTTCTTTTTTCTTTTTGAGTCAGAGTACCCAGTCGCCCAGGGTAGAGTGCAGTGGCATGCTCACAGCCACCCCACCATCGACCTGCTGGGCTCAAGTAATCCTTCCACTTCAGCCTTCCAAGTAGCTGGAACTACAAGCGTACGCTACCATGCCCAGCTAACTATTTCATTTATTGTAGAGACGAGGTTTCACCAAGTTGCCCAGGCTGTTCTCAAACCCCTGGGGGGTTCAGGCAATCCTCTCGCCTCAGCACCCCAAAGTGCTGGGATTACAGGCATGAGTCACTGTCCCCGGTCCATAATATTTTTCACATACCTATTGGCCATGTGTAAATCTTCTTTTTGAGAAATGTCTATTCAGATCCTTTGCCCACTTGTTAATAGGATTCATTTGGAATTTTTTGCTGTTGAGTTGTTTGAGTTGCTTGCATATTCTGGATATTAGTCCCTTGCCAGATGAATAGTTTGCAAATATTGTCTCCCATTCTGTAGGCTGTCTCTTCACTCTGTCAATTGTTTCCTTTGTTGTGTAGAAGATTTTTAGTTTAATATAATCCCATTTCTCTATTTTTGTTCTTCTTGTCTGTGCTTTTGAGGTTTTAGCCATAAAATTTTTGTGTAGACCAATGTCCTGGAACATTTCCCCTCTGTTTTCTTCTAGTAGTTTTATAGTTTGGGGTCGTATGTTAAGACTTTAAGCCATTTTGTGTTGATTTTCACATATGGTGAGAGACAGGGTCTACTTTTATTCTTCTGTATATGGATATCCAATTTTCCCAGTCCTATTTACTGAAGAGGGGGTCCTCTCCTCAATGGCAGTTCTTGCAACCTTTGTCAAAAATCAGTTGGCTGTAAATACATGGATTAAATGTTCTCTAGTCTGTTCCATTAGTCTATGTGTCTGTATTTATGCCAACATCATGCTGTTTTGATTACTAGAGGTTGGTAGTATAGTTTGAAGTCAGATAGTGTGATGTCCACAGCTGTATTATTTTTGCTCAGAAGTGCTTTGGCTATTTGGGGTCTTTTTGGGTTCCATATGAATTTTAGGATTTTTTTTCTAATGGTATTTTGACAGGGATTGCTCAGTGCAATATCTTTAGATTGCTTTGAGTAAAATGGTCATGTTAACAATATTAATTTTTCCAATCTGTAAGAATGAGATATCTTTGCATTTTGTGGGGGGTGTCTTCTTTAATTTCTTTCACCAGTGTTTTGTAGTTTTTGTTGCAGAGGTATCTCACCTCTTGGTTAAATTTATTCCTAGGTTTTTTTTTTTTCCTAGCTATTGTCAATTGGATGGTTTTCTTGATTTATTTTCCCACTAGTTCAATTACTGGTGTAGAGAAATGATACTGATTTATGTATGCTGATTTTGTATCCTACAACTTTACTGAATTTGTTGACCAGTTCTAAGAGTTTTTTGGTGAAGTCTTTAGATATTGCTGGATATAAGATCATATCATCTGCAAAAAGAGAAAAATCTGATGTCTTCTTTTCCTATTAAGATGTCTTCTATTTCTTTCTCTTGCCTGATTGCTCTACCTAGAACTTCCAGCAGTATGGTGAATAGCAGTGGTAAAAGTAGGTATCCTTGTCTTGCTGCAGTTCTTAGAGGAAAGGCTTTCAGCTTTTCCTCATTCAGCATGATATTAGCTGTGGGTTTGTCATATATGGCCTTTATTGTATTGAGGTATGTTCCTTCTATGCCCAGTTTATTGTTTTTTTAATCATAATGGAATCTTGAATTTTATCAAATGCTTTTACTGTGTCTATTGAAATAATCCTATTCTTTTTGTAGTTCATTTTGTTGACATGATGTATCACATTTATTGATTTGCATGTGTTAAATCATCCTTGTATCCCTGGGATAAATCCCACTTAATCAAGGTGTATTATCTTTTTGATGTGTTCTTGTGCTTGGTTTACTACTATTATATTCATCAGGGATATAGACTTTCAATTTTCTTCATTTTATTTGTGTTCTTGTCTGGTCTTGCCTTGTATCAAGGTAATGTTGGCATCCTAGAATGAGTTAGGAATATGTCCCTTTTCTTCCATTTTTTGGAATAGTTTGAATAGAATTGGCGTTCATTCTTCTTTATAAGACTTCAGCAGAGAAGCAATCAAGTCCTGGGCTTTTCTTTGTTGGGAGATTTTTTTCTTACTTATTCACTCTCTTTACTCATTATTGATTTGTTCAGATTTTCCATTTCTTCCTGGTTGTATGTGTCCAGGAATTTATCCACCTCTCCTCTGAGATTTCCACTTTATTCTCTTTTTATTGTTTTTTACTTAAATTATGCTCTTTAATATATGTATAGCTACTCCACTCACTTTTGGTGTCCATTGTGTCTTTACTTTCAGTCTATACATGTCTTTATATGTTCATAATAGCCTCTGATGATCCTTTGTATTTCTGTGGTATCAGTTGAAATATCCCCTTTTTTCATTTCTAATTTTATTTGGGCCTTCACTCTTTTTTCTTGGTAAATCTGGCTAGCAGTTCATCAATTTTGCTTATCATTTCAAAAAACCAACTTTTTGTTTCATTGATCATTTGTAATTTTGTTAGTCTCTATTTTATTTAGTTCTGCACTGATCTTTATTATTTCTTTTCCTGTGCTAATTTTGGGTTTGGATTTTCTTACGTTTCTCGTGTCTTAAAGTGTATTGTTAGGTTGTTTATCTGAAATATTTCTACTTTTTTGAGGTATGCATTTACTGCTATAAAATTCCATTAGTACTGCTTTTACCGTATCCATAGGCTTTGTTAAGTTGTGTTTCAATTTTCACTTGTCACAAGAAATTTTTTAATTTCTCCATTGACCCAAAGGTTGTTCAAGAGCATGTTGTTTAATGTCCATTTATGTACCATTTCCAAAGTTCCTCTTGTTATTGGTTTTAGTTTTATTCCACGTGGCCTGATAAGATACCTGATATGATTTTGATTTTTAAAAATGTGTTGAGACTTGTTTTGTGGCCTGACATAATGGTCTATCTTGAAGAATGTTTCATATGCTGATGAGAAAAATGTGTGTTTTGCAGGTGTTGAATAAAAGGTTCTGTAAATGTCTGTTGGGTCCATGTCTGGAGTACAGCTTAAAACCAAGATTTCTCTGTTGATTTTCTGTCTAGATGATCTGTCCAATGCTGAGAGTAGAGTGTTGAAATCCCCAGCTATTACTATATTGGAATCTACCTCTCCCCTTAAGATCTAACAATATTTGCTTTATATATCTGAGCACTCTGGTGTTTGATACATATATACTTGGAATTGTTATATCCTCTTGCTGAGTTAAACCTTTCATCATTACATAATGACCATCTTTGTCTCTTTTTATTGTTTTTGACTTAAAGTATGCTCTATAGAAAATATGTACAGCTATTCCTGCTCACTTTTGGTGTCCACTGTGTCCACATGTGCTCACTTTCAGTCTGTATGTGTCTTTCCATGTGAAGTAAGTTTCTTGTAGGCAGCATGTAATTGGGTCATGTCTTTAAATTCACGCTGCCAGTCTGTATCTTTTAAATGAGGGATTTAATCCATTTACATTCAAGGTTATTACTGATAGGTGAAGAGGTTTCTCATTATTTTGTTCATTGTTTTCTTGTTGTTTCGTGTATCCTTTGTTCCTTTCTCTCTCATTGTTTATCACTGCAGTTTAGTGGTTTTCTATAGTGGTAACATTTGAGTCCCTTATCTTTCTCATTTGTGTGATGTTCCATCACTGAGATTTATATTTTCATGATGACAGATATCTTCATTTTGCTTCCAAATACAGGACTCCCTTAAGCATTTCTTGTAGGGCTGGTCTAATGGTAAAAATCCCCTCAGTTTTTGCTTGTAGGAAAAAGACTGTATTTCTTCTTCATTTAAGAAAAATAGCTTTACTGGGTATATATAGTGTCCTTACTCAGCAGTTTTTTCTTTAAGAACTTTGAATATATCATCCCATTCTCTCTTGACCTATATGATGCTGTTGAGAAATCCACTGTTAGTCCGATGGGGATTCATGTGACTTGATGCTTTTTTGAGAAAAAAAAATTTAAAGATTAAACAACAATTGTAACCTACCCCATTAAGACTGCTTTGCACAGTTTCAGTTTGCATGGTCACTTTTACACAACCCTGCACTGTGATGCAAAGTGAAGACTGTATAATAACTGGAGAGAAAAAAACAAAATGGCTATTATTCTCAGATAACACATTGTATATAGAAGAAAGCTAAAAGATAAATTATTAGAATTTAAAATGTCTAGTAGGACTGTTCAACATAAAATCAAAATTCAAAACTCTACATATGAGCAAAAACTTTTTAAAAAGACATCATTTATAATAAAGGTCCACAAATCCAAAATCCAAAATGGTCTGAAGACAAAGTTTATTTCTAACTCATTTATCAGCAAAACCTGTCTTGAACTGAATTAGAGCTATTTATAGTTTTCATCTATCCCCAAAGGAGTGACTACTCTTGTTTCTCACTTGGAAATATTAAGGTATTGGATTTTTAGGTGCTGTTCCAGTTGCTAAGGACAATGTAATATATGGTATACACACTGTATTAACTCTTCTAAAGTTTTTAATTCTGAAACACATTTGCCCTGAAGGGTCTCAAATAAGAGAATCAAATAAGAGATTGTTCTACAGCATCAAAAAACACATAAAGCACATAAGACTAAATTTAACAAAAATACTCAAAACCCTCTATCCAGAAATTAGAAAACTTTTATTGAAAGATATTGAAGACTACCTTTCAAATTTGAGAGACGTGTCACATTAATTGACTGGACAGCTCATGTTATAGAACTGTCAATTATTTCCAAACTGGTTTATAAATCAATGCAATCTCAACCAAACCCCAAATAGCCTTTTAGCAAAACTTGACAAGTGATTCCAAAATTAGTATGAAAGTTCAAAGGACCAGAAATAATCAAAACAAAGAACAATATGAAAGGGCTTGCTATAATAGATATCAAAACTGGAAATTGGAAAGCTATATGAATTAACAAAGTCTGGTATTTGGGTAAGGACAACAAATAGGACAATAAAAGAGAAAGAAAGATCCTAGAAACAGATCCACAGATATATGGGCAATTTATCACAGAAGTGGCTTTGCAGATCACCACAAAAGGGCTGTCTTTTCAATACATGATGCTAATACTATGTGAAAAAATGAAACTGAACCTCTACTTCATAATATACATTAAACCAATTCCAGATAAATTATGGATCAAAAAAACTATAAAGCTTTTGGAAGAGAATACTGGAGAACATCTTTGGTACCATAGAGAATAATCATTAAAAAATTAATATGTTCACTTATATTAAAATGAGAAACTTGCTCCTCTTGGGAGTTTCCAGAGTACTAGCAATGTTCTTTTTTGTTTTTAACTTAGATAGCAATTAACACAAGAATTTTCTTAGTAATGATCTATTTCATGTACATTTCTATTACTTTCATTTTTATTTATTTTTATTTTTCAATTAAAATATAGTTTATTTTAAATAATTGGACCATCAAATTACTAGAGCTTAGATGGTGTATATAAAATTGCCCCATATATATTTTATAATAATATGCTAAATTGGAAGAACCCTATTTCCTAATTATGCTAGTTTCCAACTGCCTTTGTTCCATTGGTATATACATACAGATACTCAGTAAAAGCTTAATTAACCAGGAGGAAGAGAGAGCTCAGACGATAATATCAACAGTAACAAATTACAGGATCGCAAGAATCATTTAAAAGAATTACTTTATAATAACACTAGAAAAAATTAAGAATGTAGTCCTATATACCTCTTAAAAGTGCAACAAATTAATATTTAACATTTATATAAAGTTGTACTTCTCTATGTCAGAGACTTAAACATTAAAAGGCTCTATTAAGTAACTGAATGCAAACAACAGCTTTCATAAGCAAGTATTCATCACTCTATCCACTTTTCTGGGTTATCTGCCAAGTGATATATATTTTAAAATTTCTATTTGCTTAATTGTTCCTTCCCATCTTGGTTAATTGATCCACCAGTCATTTATGTAAATAAAGGAACTAAGTCTCCTAACACTTTATAAAATAAAAGCTAAGCAACTACTATGAAGAATGATGGAAGGAACTACAGGCTTGCCAAGATATTTGGGCTATAGTGCTTCTTGCTCAAGAAAAGGTTCCTAGGAGCTTGGGCTGCTCATCCGAATAGTAAAAGGGTTGCAATAAGTCTGCACCTTCTTACAAAGTTCCCCAACTCTGACCCATGAAAATTCAGTCAAGGGATATAGTTGTGAGAACTGAAATGAACCTATGAAATGCCTAGCATAGTGACTGACAAAACAGCAGACACTGCGTAAGTATTTCATTCTTAAACTCAACTGTAAAATTCTATGGCTACTGTCTCACTGTTGAATTCATAAGTTTAAAAACAAAATTTTATAGAAATATTTCCAAAGTAACTTATAAATCCTAATTCTAAGGTTCTACTCACCTACAATAACATGATTCAAGGGTTCTTCCAAGCTTTGTCCTTAAGAAATTAAGCATACATGTGCTAAAGATACTACCTTAAAATTAGGCAAATGATAGCTAAATATTATATAGAAACAATGCATATACTATATGCAAAAATAATGCATTCAATTTTCTAGTATATCTTCTAAAATCTTCTAAGAGATGGAAGGAATGCAAAAAAAAATTTTAGCCTGAATTTCTGCAAGAATTTTTGAAAAGCCCTATGAATTGATTTTAAAAGGAAAACAATCCTAGATATGAATAGCCAATACAGTAAAAATGTATTACAAATAGCTACAAATATGAAAATATGCATAAATACCAGTAGTCCTAAAAATGAGACAAAATTAAGTACCATTTTTGGTCCAGGTTGTAGGAAAACTTAATTATTGGCAACATCCACTTCTGTTAAGGGTAGAATGCACCAGATTCTTATAAATTACTAGTAGAAATATAAATTAGTGTAGCATTTTAAAATCTGTATCTATTAGAAAGCAAGTTTCTAAAAATATTTTTACCAAGGCTACAATCATCAAAACAGCCTGGTGTTTGGTACAAGAACAGGCATACAGACCAATGGAACAAGATAGAAATTTCAGAAGCAAAACCTCAATTTCTCAATCAACTCATCTTCAACGAAGACTTCACCACCATCACTGGGGAGAGGAGAACCTATTCAGTAGATGGTGC
>CAUYQG010262709.1:0-11634 GCA_963574415.1 Tarsius wallacei
TGTGCCTGTAATTCCGGCCACTCGGAAGGCTGTGGCGTAAGGTTCGTCGGAGCCCAGTGGGTCGTGGCTGCGGCGGCCAGGAGCGGCCACTGCACTCCTGTCTGGGTGAAAGATTTAGACTCCAACTAAAAAAAAAAAAAAAAAAAGAAAAAGAAAAAAGAAAAAAAAAGAATTACCATATGTATCAGCAACTCTACTTCTCTGTATGTATCCAGGAGAAATGAAGCTATATATCCACACAAAACGTGTACAGGAATACACAGCAGCATTATTTACAATAGCCAAAAACATGAAAACAATTTTGGGAATGTTATTTTCAGGAATACAGTACTGATACATGCTACAACATGGATAAATCTTGAAAATATTGTGCAGGCCGGGCTTGGTGGCTCAGTCTGTAATCTCAGCACTTTGGGAGGCTGAGGCGAGTGGATTGCCTGAGCCCATGGGTTTGAGTCCTGCCCAGGCAACTTGGTGAGATCTCGTCTCTACAATAAATCAAAAATTAGCCGGGCATGGTAGTGCATGCCTGTAGTTCCAGTAATGTGGAAGGCTGAGGCGGAAGGATCCCTGGAGACCAGCAGGTCGAGGCTGCAGAGGCCGGGAGTGGCACTGCACTCCAGTCTGGGTGACAGAGTGAGACCCCAATTCAAAAAAAAAAAAAGAAAATATTGTGCTAAGTGAAAAAAAGCCTGGCACAAAAGGCCACATGTATAATTCTATTTATATGAAATGTCCAGAATAGGTAAGTCCAAGAAAACAGAAAGTTGATTAGTGGTTGCAAAGAGCTGATAGGGAGGGGGAATGGGGAGTAATTGCTAATGAGTACAGAGTTTTTTTTGGGGGGGTGATGAAACAAGTGTTGAGGGATGAAGGTTAGATAGTGTTGACATTTGTATAATCTTGCAAATATACCCACAAAAATTACTGAATTAAAACAGAAAAAAAACCCTGGGACAATCCAGTGTAGACTTTGGAAATGGCTGAATCCAGGACCTCAGGGATATCATCAGGCTCAATATCTCTCCACCTGCAGCTCTGCTTTCCTCTGGGTAACTCCACTCTCAGGTTGCTTTCTCCCCTTGAGGGCTCATGTAACTTTGGAGTTACATTCTCCCAGCTTTGAGTCACACTTAAAGAGAAATTATCTTTTCTTAAAATTTTATATAAGTTTTCAGCTTGATTGTTTCCATGACCATCCCTGAACCAGCTATTATGGTCAGTGTGGATGGGATATGTTTATTGGCATAGGCTTGAGTCAAACACCCACTGCAGTAGTTCTGAGGGGTAGGGAGAGAGGGAATTGGTAACCTCAAGCAAACCACAGGCATTGAGAGGGGGGATGGGTGGGTGGGTTCCCAAAGATAAACTGGGTATTCTTGACAAGACAGATATGGGCATTAATCAGGCAAAAACAACAGTGGTTTTATAACTAGCTGTGTGACACTGAATAAGTCTCTATGCCTTAGCTTCCTTCTTTGTAAAATGAGGATAATAGTAATACCTGCCTCCTCAGGTGGTTAACGCGTAAATGAGTTAAGGTATATAAACCACTTAAAACAAAGCAAACCCTACATAGTGTTAACTATCATTATTACTATGTGCAACTTCAGCTCTTCTTAGAGTTCTATAATCGGCTGTGGTTATTACTCTGGTTGTTTACTTCATCTCCAGAATGAGCCTTTCTTTACTTGTCAGCAATTTCTAAGTGCTCTTTAGCAATAGTTGCTTGGCTCTTGTTTGTTTACACTAAAATGATTATAAAGCATTTTGCAAATTTCTACATAAGAAATTGAAGCAATAATAGCAACAGCAGTAATATCTGCAAGATTACTAGGATAGAGCTATCATCCTGATCAGGCTTTCTTTTCAGTATAAATTCTAGACATTTTTAGAACCAGACATTCCTAAATTCTAGATATTCCTAGAAGCAGAATTCAGACCGTGCAGAAAGGAGCGTTCTAGATTAGGAATCTCACTGTCTTGATAATAAGATTGTACAGTGTGGCTCATTCTTTACAGCTCGCCAGAGACTCACATCACCATGAGAAAAAGGCTATTTGTGATTCTCATGGATTCCAGGGCTCTTTTATTTGTTTACTGGGTACTCACGCCAGTGAAAAAAAAAGCAGGACTCAGGTCTGTACAAATCACGTTGCATTTGTGCTTATATCTACACATAAACAGCTCCATTAAACACTGGAAAAAACTTCTTACACTTGGACAATGACTGAAAACATATAAATCGAATTTTACACTCATGGCACAAACTATCCTTACAATACACTTCAAGTGATTTTGTGTGAATAGTTTCTGACAGTTGATTATAAGATATGGCTGCCTCTGGGGAGGGGACAATAGGAAGAAGAGTTACTTTATTAACATTGTCAGCTTCACCACAATGTGACACCATGAAAGAAATTAGCAGCTCTGAAGACTATTAAGGGAATAAATAAATTTTAATATAATTTGGAAGATATTGTAATAAGGCCCTGACTGGATAATCCACCACTTTCATTATGATGTGCTTATGGTTGAAAGTCAAATATATGAACATTAAAAAGTAGGCCTGGCCTATTCATTTTAAAAAATATAATAGGAATGGAGTCTCACTATGTTGCCAAAGCTGGTCTTGAACTTCTATCCTAAAGCAATCCTCCCATTTTGGCCTCTGAAGGTGCTGGAATTACAAGCACCATGTTCGACTCCTACTCCTTATTAAGAAAGAGAGAGAGAGAGAGAGAGAGAGAGAGAGAAAATATATATATAAAACAACATTCCAAACTATGGTTTGTATAGGCACAGCTGACCTCAAGGTCCAGGCAATGTGGTGGGCTTGGTAAGAGCCTCCTCAGACAAATTCTAGGGTCTAGGGCTGAAGATGGCTTCCAGTTACCTGGGTCCAGGTGTCATTTCTTTGCCCAGGGCTGCTGTCTTTCCTAATGGGACAGGAATGATAGGGAGCAGGCAACTCTTACCCTGTACATATTCCTCAGAGATTCAATAGGAGTCTGTAACAGGGATGGCAGCAAGGAGCCTAGCTTCCACACACCAAGACTGAGCAGATTCTTAGCCTGCTGTCTCCACCCCCATTCCTCCACACAAGGGGATCTATGGAGAGAATCACTAACCTGCTGTCCTGCCAGCAAGCCTCATCCTTTCCTAGCTAGGAAATCTTAGGCAATTACCTTATTTTACTGAGCCCCAGTTTCTTCATTTGTAAAATGGGGAGCCCTGTGCATAGTGTGCTGAGAGAATTAAATGAGATGACAGATGTGAAGCACTGTCATCTCATTTGAGCACTGTACCTAGCTCATCTGAGCTGTCCCCCACTTCCTCCTCCCTTATAACATAAAAGAAAGAAGGGATTCTTGATTTTTCTTTTCATAGCAATAACCAACTACCATGGTCTATAAATTTCTATATGTCATGGGGTTCTTAAGCTGAGAAGTATATTTTTTTTTAAGAGAAACACTCTTAATTTTCCTTTACTGTCTTTCTAGTATAAGGAGAAAAACAAATTATAACACGAAGAGTGCTGGGTACTAGTCTCACCTGTCCCTCTAATTTGTTGTGTAACTGTTGGTAATCCCCTAGGGCAGTCTGATTCCTGTCACCTGGACAAGGTGATTCTTACGAAAACTTCAGGCTTTGATGTTTGTTGACTGATCCTTCTACGTGGCCGAGACTTTGTAGCACGGGCCTTTCAGGGATTGTTTGCCCGAACCCCTTCCTTCTTCTGGAAATACTTCCCCCATCCACATAGCATATGGGATCCCTAGCTTCTCTTGGCCAGGGGAGATTCTTCAGGTACCTGATTCAAATGAGTGAGTCAGAATTCTTCTCCATGAGTTGTTCTGGAATTGGGAAAGAGCTATGGAAAACAGTGATATATAGCGCAAAACTTGCTGCCAGTCATCTCACTAGCCATCTGGTGAAAAATAGTCTGCAGTGAGGGAGAAAAAAGCCAACATCGAGAGAGAAGCAGGAGAGATACAGGGAACATGTCATTTGTACTTGACCTTTTAGTTCTGGTTGGCTCAGATGCCCACCCTGTACCCTTCTACTCTCTGTGTTTTGAATATTTCCTTCCTTGGATTCTATGAGCCAAAATACTCCCTTTCTGACAAGACCGGTTTGAGCTGGGTTTCCAACACTTTCAATCAAAATCCTGACTTGGAGAATATTTTTTCTTTTGATCTAAACATCCCTTATTTTTATCTAGGATGGTATGGTCTTTAATATTTTATTAAACTTACTGTCATGCTACCTTTGAACTTCAACTTCTATTGCAACAAGCTGTTATCTCAGGGGAAAACAGTGTGTTCTTCAGTGGTGTCAAGCCTAACATCTCTAGGCACAACAGGTTATCTTCTCTGCAAGGACCCCAAAATAGAGGAACACGGTAGAGAGTAAGTCAACACTAACCCAGGAGGGTGGATAGGCCGAGTTGGCTGGGCCCTTCAGAATCTGCTGCTTTTAATTATTGTCTATCAGTATGGACTTTATTATGGGGCAGGCCCACCTTTCAAAGAAGAGAGTGCAAATTTTTCCTCTAGCCAATTTGAAAACATTTAGGCAGAGTAAAATTCAACAATTACCTTAGGATCTGAAATTCTGCATTCTAATCTGGCAGGGCAGGGTCACCCTGGTGGCTCAGTTCTTAGATGAGGCTCAGTATTTCGTGAAACGTCAAGAACTCAATACTTCTCCAAAAGTTCGAAGAATCTTGTTTCCCAGGCAACAGCTTCACTATTCAAGTAAGTGACTGCTTCTCTGCCCTACCTGTTGGGACAGCTGTAGAGAAATCAAGAATAGAATGAGGTTCTAAGAAAATCAGTGGAGCATCTCAAGGCTGAGTGTGTAGCCAATAGCTGGGTGGCTACAATGCTGATCCAAACAGGGTCTGCTAAACTCCAGTGCTGCATAAACACACGCTGCCTTCACAGGAGCCTGATACATCCTGATAGGAGGCAGCACATGCCTTCTGCATCTGATGCTATCCTTGACAGAGAGTGTGGACTGCTTACTGGTTCTTATCAAGTAACTCCTTCAGACACCACTTACACCAATACTTTATACTACAGTTTAACTTTTGAAGTGTGTATTATTTTTATTGTCAAAATATGTCATTCTGGGTGCTTTAAGCTGCAGTAAGAGAAACCCAACTCAAACTGGATTAAACAATTTGGAAATTCATTGCTTAACAAAAAGAAAGTCAAAAGATAGGGTGGGATTAGGGTTGGCTGATAAAATCAGGCTCATGTTATAATCAAACCCCAGGTTCTTTCTCCAACTCTGCTCTGCTGTTCAGTGTAAACTACATCCAGAGGTCACTTTCCTTTTGGTCATGGAGTAGCTTCTAGCAGCAACTAGATCTACATACTACATGCTCACTTGTTTACATCCAACAGGAGAAAGGCTGGATTGCTTATGGAGGTCTTTCAGGGGGCAAGAAATGATGCCCCTAGAACTTTTCATCAGAATGCTTCTCATATGTCAGTAACTAGCACATGCCAATTCTTGAACCACTCCTGGTAAAGAGGAAGGGACTCCCATCTTGGACAAATCAGGCCACCAATCAGTCTCTAGGGAACCAAGGGTGATAGAGTCAACTTCTCCTAAGGTATATAGATTATTTTGGAAGGGGTAGATAACTGAATCAAGTCTGGTTTCTTTTAGATGGGAGACAGGAGAAATACATGGCTAGAAAGAAACCCAATATTGTTAGCTAGCTTAAAGTTTGAATAGTCTCCTTTCTAAGTTGCAATTACAAAACAATTAAATTATTTACAGTTTAATTCTTTAACTCCCACTTCTATAACCCTCCCCATATAGGAAACAGTAGGAGCTTTGCAATTCAATTCTTTGCAATTCAATTCAACTCCCACCTCCATAACCCTCCCTATATAAGAAGCAGTAGGAGCCCTCATCAAGAGAGACAGACTTGTCAAATTTTTCATGTTGTCCTGAGAGTTCTTGCTGCATTTGTAACATCTCAGAACCAAGCACACTGACTAGAACAATGGTTCTTACACTCTAGGGTATAAAAGAATTTTGAGATGGGGGATTGGTCTTGTTCGAAATGCAGATCTCTGAGCCCCAGTCGCAGAGATTCTGACTCATTATGTTTTCATGAGACTCAGGAATCATACTGAACAAATTTGTCATGAGACTGGGATGCAAGTCTTTTCTGGATCACATGGAGAAACAATGGCCTAAGCCATGTGTTGTCCTAGTTTGGGCTCCCCAAAAGCAGATCTAGAGACAAAGATTTTTGTGGCAATGATGAACTAGAAAGTGTTCTCAGAAAAATAGTTGGGAAATGAGAAATATGACCAGAAAGGGAAGGAAGCAAGCTAGGATGAAATATCAGAAAATCCATGGAGACTATCATATGACTCAGTACCACAGAGAAGTTTTGGAAACAGTAGAGAAAGGAGTCATCCCAGTCAGCAAAGAACAATTATACTCCACTCAAGCCTGTCACTCTTCAGTCATTGTTTAAGTGCTCCAAAGTACTGGCAGCTGGGAGTGGAAAACTTATATCAGGAATCATTGTCCACAAAAATGGTAAAGGTGTTGCGGGGGGGATGTATAGGAAGGCTGCCTACATTGCACGTTCCTCATATATTCAAGTATACTTAAAAAGGTAAATTTTTTGACATGTGAATTCTATCTCAATGTATCTCCAATTTTCAATGGGCCCTCATGATTTTGTTGAATTCATTATATGAGTAATTAAAATAAAGTATATTTAAACCATAGATCCTAGTTAACTGATATACTGAAGACCTCTAACTCTATACCCTGAGCTCCACACTGGACCAAGAAACTGTACAACATACAAGGATGCAGCTCATCACACTGAATACAGGCCAGACTCAGGAGGGCATCAACACTGACTCATAGTATTTCAAATTCAGCTATGAGGTCTCCCCTTAACTTAATAAAATTACATGAGTATCTCACACAGAGAGAGTAAGAGAGAGAGAGAAGTGCTCATATAATGAATTCAACAAAATCATGGAGGCCCACTGAAAATTGGAGATACAGAGATGCATGAGACAGGTTTCTGTTTTCAAGGAACTTACAATTTTATTCATTCATTCATTTAACATACACTTATTGAACATCTATATTGTGCTTATCACTGATCTAGTACCTGAAGAATATGGGTGAATACAAGAGACAGATTCCTTTGCAATTGAAGGGAGAAGACACTCAATGAAGACATTAATGAATCATTAATAAATGATAAACAGATAAACATGTACTACAGTGTCAATAATGACAAGAGCTATGGAGGGGAAATGGCAGGTAAGGGAGTGGAGCATATGGGCTTCTGAATGATGAGACCTGTCTGAACAAGTGTGTCTTTAATATTGTTAAAGTCTATGGATAAAATCCACCAGTAATATAGTGATGGCCAAAACAAAAGTTAAGTTTATTGAACTTGCTGCTGCAAGAAGGTACCTCTTGAGGAAACACAGTTTTCCTCAGTAAGCAATTAGAGGGTCTTCTTAAAGGATTTGGGCTTGTGCTAGATTGTTCTGAGGAAGGTTCAAGGAAGCAGGGACTAGTTCTGGATTAGATATTGCCACGAAGAGGGATCAGTCTAGTAGTCCAGTGTCTCAGCAAGCTTTTCTCAGGAGGAGGGAGGAGTGAAGGTAGGCAGGGGACGGTCCTGGTGAAAAGGCAGCAAACACTCAGAAGAAATTGTTAGTAATTTCTGCTGCCATGGCATAGGCTTGTTTAGAAGCATTGTTCACATGGTCTTGACACTGTCCTATCTGAAGCAGTGTTTATGTTCTGTGAGGAACTCGATGCTCTAATGACCAGAAGGGCTGATTTTCACTTTCTCAAGGTGCATTATGTGCCAGACACTATATCAGAAACATATTTAATCACCACAGTAATACTGTTAGGTAGATATTTTCCTCATGTTTCAGATTAATAAACTGAGGTCCAAAGAGATTATGTGATTTTCTCAAAGTCACATAATGAGTGGTAGAGCCAAGCATCAAAACTAGGCCCGTCTAGCTCAGAACCTCACATCGTTATAATATACCATAAGGATGAGTACTGCAAAGTGCACAACAGGTTGAATTAAATCCTATGCACTTAATATTCTCTCCACATCACCCTCCAGTCTCCTTCTCCCTCTCCCCCTCTCATATTTAACAATGGAAGTGCCTAGGAATGCCATATGTCCAGGCCATGTTAGTCAACACGAGGAGCCATAATGAATTAGAAGGCATGACCTTTACCTAAAAGATGCTTAAAAGTTATATCTGAGGAAATAGAAAGTTGATGTCAATGCATCATCGAGAGAAGAGTTTCAACTATTTAGAATTTTCTGAAAACCAACTTGAATTTCATAGGCTGTGCTTGCAGTGTGCTACAAATGAACATCAGGAGGTCAGTAGTGTCTTCAAGTCAGACTAGTAGAAAACAATTATACTCTAGTCTCAGCATCTGCTACTTCACACCTGAGAGACTTGGACTGACAGCAAACTCCATCACATGTCCTTCCCCTCACCTCCATCAAGTGTCTCATATTCCATGGCTGTTCTGAAGTTATGTAAAGACTAGTCAAGAAATCACTGGATGATAAATATTTGAACAACTTTGTGTGTGCCACTTGTGGGTTTGGTTAAGGCTTCAGAGTGAAGATTATAGACAGCCCTTTGAGAAGGAAATCTCTTTTTAAAAACTAGAGATCATGTATATAAAATGCTGGTACATGGCCCCACCTGTGTCTGCAGCTCAATAAAAATCCCAGCGTGCTTTCCCTTCTCCCTTGAGTCAGTTTCTACAATGAGCTTTAATCGTTTTTTTAAGGATTCTCTGAAGCCTGGGGACAGTCTGGCTCTTATTCCTTTGGGAGGAAACTATCTCTTCTTAGAGCCAGGCTACTTCTTGAATATCTGCATTCATCCCTGGCAGATACCTTAGATGGATATAGAACTGAGGTCATTCCTGGGCCTGCTGCCCAGTTCAACTTCTCCCTCTAATCTTTCACCCTCTCTCCAGATCAACAGGTGTTGATCTCTGATAAATACTTGGTACAGAGTCTCAGAAATGAATAAACATACAAACATTAATTATATTTTCACTAGTAATAATGTCTTTTTCTAAGTGAGTATATGTTTTCCTTTTAAAGTGCATACGTGTGTTATTTTTGTGAATTTGAAGTCATATAATAAATATTTTCACTTTTTTCCACTTAATCTGATGTAATCATTTGCAGTATTTCTCTAATGTATCATATCTCATTTTCTAAAATATAGCAAGGCAACATTTTAATGAAATAAAATGCACTGACCTCTCATTCGTTTGTCTTTTACTGTTTGAATGCCAGACTATCCTTTGACAATATGGTGCTCAGTATTTGTGACAAAACATCTGACTATATGCCAGGCGTCAGTCACAGAAGCTTTAAAAAGGGGAAATCTATTTGAAGTTGCAGTTGATTTCAAATCTGCAGCTGCGACAGATGCCAGGCCCCAGAGGTATCATCCCTCCATCCTTTCCCAACTTCCCTTTCTAACCTGTTCTTTTTTTCATGATGGCACCCAGACAGTGAGAGCTCTTTTACACATCTATACCCACAATGAGGTGGGCCCTACAGGGAGCCTGGGTTTCCCAGACTCACCTTGTCTTCACTGGTCCCTTGGTACACTGGCATCGTTCAACACCTGGGAGGCTGGGTCCAGGCAGCTGGAGACAGCGACCAGACTCACCTATCTGTCTTAAGACAGAGCTAATCCAGTGGCTGCAGAACAAGCCAATTACTGAGAGTTTGGTCCCTACCTTTGAAGGATACTCATTTAAGGGTGATGTGTAATGCCAAGGGGTTTCTGGGCACATTAATATAGGGAAGTCATACCTGACTTTGCTATGTACCAAGTTCATCACATTTGTTTCACTTGTATGGATGGTTTCAACAGAAAGTAGAGAAGGAAAATGATAATTAGTATTCCTCATGGCAGAATGTAGTGGTTATAAAAATTAATTTCCAGTAAGCATGAGGCTTAAATTTCACCTTTTTTAAAAAAGAGAAAAACACAAGAATTCTTGAATAATTGTAGAAAGGGTTATTCTATAAAACTTGATGAGCTGAATAACAATGCTATTTATTGAGAAGCAGTGTAGTAAGTAGAATTGTATTTGTGATTATATATATTTCATATGTATTACATAATATGTACATATTATACTTTGTATTTGAGGGGACTTCAAAAATTTCATGGAAAAATAAAATTAAATGACACAAATAAAATATAAACTTTATTTCTCAACATAAGCTTCAACAAATTTAAGACACTTATGTAAGTGATGATACCAGCAGTTCAGTACATTCAGTCCATCTTTAAGGAACTAGGATCCTGGGAATTTAACCACATCAATGCAGTCTTTTAAAACTATTAACTGAAGAAAACTTGATCCCCTTAAAGATTTCTTAGTATTAGAAAACCAAAGGAAGTCAGAAAAGGCCAAATCAGGATTGTAAAGTAGATGCCTAATGATTTTCCATTGAAACTCTCACAAAATTACCCTTGTGTGATGAAGGGCATGAGCAGGAGTATTGTCATAGTAGAAAAAGACACTTTGGTGTAGCTTTCCCAGATGTTTTTCTACGAAAACTTTGACTAAACTTCTCAAAACATTCGCATAATAATCAGATGCTATCATTCTTTGGACCGCCAGAAAATGAAAAAGCAAAATGCCTTGAGCATCTAACAAAAAAAAGCGGTTGCCATGACCCTTGTTCTTAACCTGTCTGCTTTTGATTTGACTGGACACTTCCCCCTCTTGGTAGCTATTGCTTTGATTCTGCCTTCTTTTGAGGTTTGTACTTGCAAAGCCATGTTTCATCTCCTGTTACAATTCTTCAAAGAAATACCACAGGATCTTGATTTCACTCATTTAAATTTTCTATTGCAAGTTTTGCTCTTGTCTACAGTTTATCCGTACACAACAGTTTTGGCGATCATTCAGTGGAAAGTTTGCTCAATTCACACAGTTACCTTTACGGGCTTTCACTATTGTTTGAGGTAGATTCAAATTATTGTCTAATGTGACTTGCTTTCAGCCTGAAGAACTCCCTTTAGTATTTCCTTTAAGGTGAGTCTACTGATAACAAGTCTCTCAATTTTTGTGATCTGGGAATAATTTTATTTCATTTTCATCTTTGAGAAATAGTTTTGATAGATATAAAATTCTTTTTTATTATGATAAAATATATATAACATTACATTTACCTTTATTTTTTACTTTTTAATTTTTTAAAGTAATTATATTTTATAAAATTTTTTAAAATTGTGGTTAAACATACCAAACATAAAATTTACCATTCTAGCCATTTTTGGGTGTGTAGTGCAGTGGCATCAGCAGATGCATATTTTTGTGCTACCCTCAGTATTATCCATTTTCAGAAATTTTTTATGTTCCCACACTGAAACTCTGCACCCATTTAAAAATAACTCCCATAGCCGGGCTCGGTGGCTCAGCCTGTAATCCCGCGCCTTTGGGAGGCTGAGGTGAGTGGATTGCCTGAGCCCGCGGGTTCGAGACCCGCCTGGGCAAGCGAGACCTCATCTCTACAATAAATCAAAAAAAAAATTAGCC
>CAUYQG010262711.1:0-12836 GCA_963574415.1 Tarsius wallacei
CACAGTGATGATGATTCGCAGGTAGGAGAATATGATGCACAGGAAGGGGGTCACGATGACAGCCAGGGTCTCGGTCATGACCACAATCTGGCTGGAGGATGTGTCAGAGCAGGACAGCTTTAGCACAGGCTGGGTATCACAGAAAAAGTGCTTAATGATATGAGAGGCACAGAAAGACAGACGAGACATGAGTAGTACTCGGAGCAGGGAGTGCAGGTGGGAGATGGTGCAAGATCCCAGTAGCATGAGGAGGCAACGCTGTGGGTTCATAACCACATCATAGTGTAAAGGATTGCAGATGGCCACCAGCCGGTCAATGGCCATGGAGGCCAGTATGTAGCTGTCAGTGTTTCCAAAGGCCATGAATAAGTACATCTGGACCAGGCATCCCACGTAGGAGATGGCTTTTGTTTCTGATAGGAAATTCACCAGCATCTTGGGCACTATAACTGTTGTGAAGCAGATATCCATGAAAGATAAGTTGCTGAGGAAGAAATACATAGGGGTATGCAGCCTGGAGTCAGAGTGGATAGCCAGGATGATGAGCACATTCCCTACCACGGTGACCAAGTACATGAAGAGGAAGATGGCAAAGAAGGGTTTCTGCAGCTGAGGATTGGAAGAGAGACCAAGGAGGATGAAGCCCGAGGTGCTGCTGCTGTAGTTCTTTATCTCCATGTTTCTGGACTTTCTGGACAGGGTTTGGGGAAACAGTGGTTGAGATGCAAAGGGAAATTCGATCAAGGCAGCTTTCCTAACTACTAGCTTATAAAAATAGCACACTGTTCTTTGTTAGGCTTTCATAGAAGGTTTAATTCAAGAGACTACAGAGAAATTGATAGTAAAATCAAACAAAGGGAAAGCTAAAAAACTCTGAGCTGCCTCCTAAATTGGAGACTAAATATTTTCCTTATATTCATAGGGACTTCTTTGTGGCTTAATTTGTCTGAGTTCTTCTCATTTTCCTCTGAAAAGATTCTTCTTAGGTTATTTCTTATCCAACTCCTTAGCTTTATTATTATTTTGTCTCAGGGGAAGTGATTTTTGTTTCCCCTTTGAATCAGGATGTTTTTATAAAAGGGATCCCCATGAATAAAAGTCCTTTCGTTCAGGGTTCTTTTCTGTTCATAGCTCCAGAGGTGGTATTTGGTATAGTATAATAATAAATATTAGAATTAATCAGTGCTCCTTATTATCCACAGAACTCAGATGAAACTTTCTTAAGTCTTAAAAAGAAAACTTGCTTAATGTCTGTATAAGTCTTTCTGTTTGGGTAGTCTGATCTGAATACTTTAAGCCTTTGGTCCACAAATGCCTCTCAATATAATGAGGAATAGCCTATGTTACTGAGATTAGTTTTTAAACATATATTAATTTTTCTTATTTTACAACTAAGAAGTCCTCATTCTAAATATTCAAATGTTGCAGGATTGTAAAACTCAGCTTGTCAGAGTCCTATTTCCACTATCATTATGGGAAAGAAGGAAAGGACAGCTTCTGTTCCCACCACTAAGCTACATTGCTGAGGTGGCAGTCTAGTTCAGTGAAAGAGGAAAACTAAAGAAATAGGGGACATAATCATTAGAAAGGATAAAATTGTCATTATTTTTAGATGTCATTATTATTCTAGAAAATCCAATAAAATTATCTGAAAAAAATTAAAATCTATGAAGACTTTGCCAAAGTGGCCAGATACAAGATAAATATACCAACATTAATACTTTTCTTGTATTGGAAAAATATTATTTGGAAAAGTTTCAGTCAATAATGGCAACAAAATCTAAAAAATACTTAAGAATAAACCGCAGAGGCCGGGGGTGAGTAAGCTCTATCAGTAGAAACTATAACAGAACACACAATGAAGATTTAAATAGAGATACTATATTTCTTTTCTTTTTTTTAAGTCAGAATCTCACCCAGGCTAGAGTGCAGTGGCATGCTCACAGCCACCCAGCATCGACCTGCTGGCTCAGGCGATCCTTTTGCCTCAGCTTTCCGAGTAGCCAGAATTACAGGTGTATACTACCATTCCTGGCTAATTTTTTGGTATATTGTAGAGAAGAGGTCTCACCAAGTTGCCCAGGCTGGTCTTGAATCCCTGGGCTCAGGCAATCCTCTCACCTCGGCCTCCCAAAGTGCTGGGGTTACAGACTTGAGCTACTGTGCCAAACCAAGAAACTATATTTCTAAAAGATCCAATATTTAGAAATGCCAGTTCTTCTCAAACTAATAAAATTCAGTGCACTCCTAATAAGATTCCAAGGAAATTTTTAATAAAACGTGAAAGTTTTTCTAAAGTTCATTTAGAGTAATAAATAGCTAAGGACAGACAAGATAATTTTTTAAAAATTAGAATAATATTAGGAAACTGATATCCTAATCCCAAATTAAAACATGTAATAGTGAAAAACAATATGATAATGGCACATACTGAGAAAAACAAATCAACAAACCACCATAAATTTTGTATTTATGCATGTATGTAGATTGTGATCTATCTGCAATTTAATACATAATAGATTTATTTCATAGCATAGGAGAAAGGATGGAGTATTAAATTAATTGTATTTGTGATAATTAGTTGAAAATTTGGAAAAAGCTAGATTTTTATATAACTCACACATTGAAATAAACTCTGGATGAATGAACAATCTAAAAATAAAAATTCAAATGACAAAATAAGAGACAAAAACAAAGGAGTATATTTCTGTGATATGATGATGGGAATGCCATTTCAAGTAAGAAATGAAATGTAAAAGCAAGAATGTAAAATATTACTAAAATATTTGGAAATTATGCCAAAAGAGGTTATAAATATAAAATACTGAATCAAAGAAAATATGTGTAACACAGTTACCAAAGGAAACAAATGACAAAATGATCAACCTCATTGGTAATCAGAAAATATGAACTGTAATACAATTTTTACCCATCAGATTTGCATCAATTTTTCTTGACAATATCCAAAGGAAAACAGACCATCGCATATACTGGTAGTGGGAGGATAAATCAGCACAGACTTTTTGGTAGTTTCTATCAAAACTGAAAATCTGCATCTCTTTGTCCAATAATTTCACCCAAGAAAATTTATCTTTTAAAAATGGCTACTTTTGTGTAAGACAAAATGTATACATATTTTTACTGGAGCACTGCTTTTAATATCAAATATAACATAGCAAAACAACCTACAGAGGAAATGACCCCAAAATTCACAAGTAGGTAAATTATTAAACAGTTTATAGTGCATTTTTATTACTCAGTATCATGCTGTCTCTAAAGAAATAAGATGGCTAATGTTAGCCAACATTTATTGGCAATCGATATTTGTGACACACTGAACTGGAGCTTTGCAAATCTTTTAGCATTTTGTTTTCTCCAAATCTTAAGAGATGGGCAATATTATACTTACAATTTTATAAATAAAAAATTAGAGTTCAGTAAACGAGTAACTCACCAGATCCCAGCATTAGTAAGTGATAGAGCTGGAATTTGAATTCAGACAGTCTGATGGTAGAGCTGGAGCTGTTCATTGCTAAGTTATGTTGTCACTATTAAAGTTCTGTGGATGACATTTTATAAAATGACAAAAATGAGTTGCAAAACAATGCATATAGAATGATCCCATTTTTGTAAGGAAAATAATCTATTTAATATATTTTGTTTGTTTTAGTGTGTGTTTATGTGTATGTGGTTATCCTTTGAGGTAAGATTGGAGGGATGGAGTAGCTTCCATGTTTAGCTTTTTAGTATATTGTTTGTATTTTAAAATGATGGACATGTATTTATTTGTATTAATTTTTATAACTTAAAAGGTTAAATTTCCCATAATTCCAATTCCAAGAGAACTAGGTTTGTGTGCATATTTTAAAGATAACTTCTCTGCACAAATCTATAAGCACATTGTATATAGGAACGGAGTCAAATTATCTATAATACCATTTCCTTACAGACACTATTACAATGGATATTTTCTGCATATATTTTCTCACTCACGAGACAATTTTTATAGTGTGGAATAGATTCTGAAGTATTAAATACTAAATTCGAGTTTATAAACATTGACAATTTTAATAGATACGCTCAACTTGAAACATCTGCCCTTTATCCTACTCTGGGGCAATGTATTCATTTGACTATCTGTACTCTTTTCCCATTTCTTTCTCTGTGTCTTTTAGCCTCACTCCTGTAACATTGTTTTTCATGGTGATGAAGAGTTATCTGATGACCTTGGGCTTGAACTTGGAATGCCCAGATCTCTGTGATGCTTCTCATGGGCAGTAGTTTAACCCTTTTCCATTTAACTGGATCTGCCAGCATTGTATATTTCTTTATGCCTTGGGCAAGTTATTTCACTTCTGTATACCCATCAATAAGATGATGATGATGATCATCATCATCATGTGTGTGTGTGTGTGTGTGTGTGTGTGTGTAGGGGGTGTATGTGTGTGTGCTTCTTTCTTCTCTGCCTACCACTATCATTTGGAGATACAAATGAGAGTTGAGCAAGAGTTTGACAAATCCTGCTGCAAGTGGTTAATATTTATTGCTTACACAATGAGCTAGAGAAATGACATTTTAATGATAGTTCTTGTCAAAAGTTAGTGGTTGGGAAGGACCAGGAGGGAGTAGGAGTCTTCCTAAACCTTTAAAATCACATCTTCTCACCTTAAAAGGTATTTACTCTTTTCCTTGATAGACGGAAAATGTAGACTATTTCTATACTTCTCAACTTTCTCCATTAGAATTTTCACATTTGTCATCTTGGGTTGGTTTACCTTCCCTTGCTTACCCATTGCTTATGCATGGTCCTTCTCTTAGCCACTGACCCACATGAAATCAGAGAGTACATAATGACAGCACAGAACGCGCTTATAAAATTGGATAAAAATACTAGCTGGGTAGTACCCTGGTGGAAAGCTACCCATCATCTATGCTTCTGCTCCCCTGAATGAGCAAGGACTGTTGGGAGGTGACTAAATTGGAAACAAATTTAGCTAACAATTATTAGACAGGTTCTGTGCTCATCACTTGTCTCATTTAATCCTCACAATAACACTTTTTCAGAAATACTATCATTTTCCCACTCTTATAGATAAGGAGACAAGTTCAGAGAGTCATAAAACTGGTAAGCGGTGTATCTAAGACTCAAAACCAGGCATACCTGACTCCATATTATGTGATTTAAACTGCTCTATCATACTACTTCCCCAAACCATACGTGTGCAATAGAGAACTGAGCTGGTGTGTTTTCGGCAAACAGAAGTCCTCTTATTGTTAAGTGCCTTGAGATCTCTGCTGATCCACTCCTCCTTCTCAGTCCTTTGTTCTCACACATACTTTCCATTTTCTTCCTTTCTACTCCAATGCCACAGAGCCATATGCTCTCCTCTCTTCCTTGCATTCAGAGAGAAAACACTGTAGAGGTGTTTGGACCTCAGCTCTGTCAGATCTTGAATAAACAACAGCTCTCTGATTTTGGAAACCCAGCTTCCCTCTGTCTACTCTCTCCTCACTGCTAGCAGCAAGACAAGCAGATTGGGAGTGTTGGGTGCATGGGCCCCTTGCAGAGATATGTCCTGTTTAGTAGTTCTTCAGGGTCCTCTTTAGGCTGGGTGCTTCTCTTTTCAGTTCTCTGAAATCTCTCTTTTTGACCTAGGTTTTGCTTCTGTATCAGATTAGAGCTTTACCTCATGTCTCTCAGCTCCAGAAAAGGTGATATCTTAGCATACTTTCTCATTTTCTACTTAGTTTGGGTTGAAAATTCTTCTGGGTACTTTAGGTCCCTCAGATCCATCCAGCTCAGGCTGTTCTTAGCCAGTTTCTGCTCCACTATTTGTTTTTGTCATTCTTCTGAAAAATCACTGGTTTCCAGGATGCCTGGCTCTGCCTTTCTCTCTCTCTCGGTAATTCAGTGAGTTAATCTTTCGAGTTGTCAGTTCTTTCTGGTGCCTTAGCGGTGCCCTGCTAGTATTCATAGATGCAGCTGTAAACACTGAAACTATACACTATGTATTCTGGATTGTAGGGAGTGGGTGTGATAATATGGATTCTCAGGGAGTTTTGCTCAACTTTGATGCCATAGATCCCTGTGCCTTCCATCTTTGCCATTTTAGCATTCCACTATGTATCCTCGATCATAAGGAATGGATGTGATGATATGGATTCTCAGGAACTTTGCCTGACGTGAATGTCATGGAATTTTAGATCCCTCTGCCTTTCACCTTCATCATTTTAGTATACCAGGAAAGTGATTGTCCAGTTTCTACCATTGCAGAGTAAGGGAGCTAGCTCACTGTGTCTGTAGGAGGTCCAGTCCCCTGTGCAACAGCTCTGGCTTAGAAAATTCTTCCTCATCATGAGCTGAAGTTTGCCCCCCTGTTACTGCTGGACACTGGTCTAAGAAATTTACATACATTAGGTCATTTAGTCTTTATAACACCCATCTTAAAGATGACAAAAGTGAGGTACAGAGAACTGAAGTGATTTGCCTAAGGACACACAGCCAGATGGAGATGAATTCTAGCTCTACAGTGTGTGCTCTCAACTCCTGTATTGTCCTAACTTTCTTGTTCTCTTGTTCCCCTGTTGGTCCGTTTTCCTGGAAGAGATATCTCTGTTATCTGGGTCTTAGATTGAAGGATGTGGGAATGCACTCTGTTAGAGCAGGAGATAGTGCCTGGAACACTATCTTAAACAGAGTAGGTATTTCAAATGTTTTATTTTTAATAAAAAGAGAGAAAAAATACATAGGGAAAGACCATGAATTTTAGTTTTTGAGATAGAGGAGAGAAGAGGATAGAATTAGAAAAAGGGAAGAAGATTACATGAAGATGATGACTCCACAGTCTTCATTACCAAAGACCCATCAGCCTGCCTACCTGTAGACTTGATAGAGGAGATTCAAGGTCCTGAACAGGTTTGCTGGCCTGCCAGGGTCTTAATATCAGGCTCTGAGTCTCTGAAGGAGGCCTCTTGAAGTACAGAACTTATCTTAGAAAAGTAATGGTTCTCCATCTACAGTAGGAATTGGTTATAGAAAGGTAGACCCAGGGGCCTGTCCTCTATGCTTGCCAGAGTCCTGGGAGGATTGGCTCTGTGGTCTTCCCAGGAGAGGATAACATTTCTAATGCCCTCACTGAACTCTGTGGGGGAAACTGGGCTCCAGAGGTATAGCCTCTAACACCTAGAAGAGAATGAGTACTGTACAACAGCAGGGGGTGGAGATGTGTTCATGTACATATGTATATTCTATTATGTTCATGTGTATTTGTACACATGTGTGTATTCTGTATATATGTGTATACTTTTGTGTATGTCTGTGTGTAGGTTTAGGTATGCCTATCATGGAGGAGAGGTGATGGCCTCTGACATCCCTGAGATTCTGTATCTGCATGTATGATTGTATCTAGGTATAGGTGTAGTGTTATGGGAAAGGGGCTAGGATGCAGACTCTGGAACCAGACTGACTAAATCCCGATGCTGGTTCTACATCTTACAAGCTATGTAGCTTTTGTAAATACTTAACCTAAGCTTCACTTTTTTTTCATGAACACATTTTAATTATGGAATATAAAACAAATAGAGACAAGCACATAAGCTTAAACTTCCAGTCATTTATAGATGAGGACAATGTAGGTAAGTTAGGCTAAGTACCTTATCCAAATTTGCCCAATTAGTAATCAAGGAAACTAGGATTCATTCAAATATAACCAGCAAGAAAATGAAGTAATAAAATGTTTAAGAAAGGCAGAAAGCAAAAACAAATGAATTTATAATGTAGTTATTCTCTAATGTTACTCATTATAAATTCATTTGTTTTTGTTTTGTCTGCCTTTATTAAACATTTTATTACTTCAGTTTCTTGCTGGTTATATTTAAATGAATCCTAACTTTCTTGATTACTAGTTGCTCAAATTTGGGTAAGGTACTTAGCCTCACTTACCTACATTGTCCTCATCTATAAGTGGCACAGTCATCACAACTTAAAACATGTAAATTAGAAAATTTAAAATACGTTTATGGGGTACAGGTACATTTTTGCTACATGGATATGTTGCATATTAGTGAAGTCTGGACTTTTATTGTACCCATCACACAAAGAGTGTACATTGTTCCTAATAGGTAATTGCTCAGCCCTCATCCCCCATCCTCCCATCTTTTGGAGTGTCCAATGTCTACTATTCCACTTTTTTTTTGATTTGGAATCTTGCTCTGTGGCCAGGCTGGAGTGCAGTGGCATGCTCACAGTTTCTGCAGCCTCGACCTGCTTGGCTCAGGTGATCCTTCTGCCTCAAGCAGCCAAAACTACAGATGTGTGCCACCATGCCTGGCTAATTATTTGGTTTATTGTAGAGACGAGATCTTGCCAAGTTGCCTGGGCTGGTCTTGTACCTCTGGACTCAGGCAATCCTCCTACCTCTGCCTCCCAAAGTGCTGAGATTATAGGTGTGAGCCACTGCCCCTTGTCATTTTTCACATAAATAGAAAAAATCCTAAAATTCATATGCAACCATAAAAAAACTCAAATAGCTAAGACAATCTTGAGAAAAAAGGACAAAATTGGAGATGTCAAACTACCTGCTTCCAAAATATACCAGAAAGCAATAGTAAACAAAACAACATACTACTAGCATAAAAATAAAAACATTGGCTAGGTATGGTGGTTCACACCTGTAATCCCAGCTTTTTGGGAGACTGAGTCTAGGCAACATAGTGAGATCTTGTCCCTACACAAAATAAAAAAAAATTAGGCAGGTGTGGTGGCACACTTTTATAGTCTCGGCTATTTGTGAGACTGAGATAAGGGGATTGCCTGAGCCAGGAGTTGGAGGCTGCAGTGAGCTGTGATTGTGCCACTGCACTCCAGCCTGGATGTCAGAGTGAGACCCCAACTAAAAAAAAAGAAAAAAGAAATATTTACCAATGGAACCGAATGTGAGCCTAAGAAATGAATCCACACATTTACCTTCAATTGATTTTTGACTGTAGTACCAAGAGCACACAATGGGAAAAGTACAGTCTCTTCAATAAAGGGTATTGGGGAAACTGGATATCCACAAATGAATGATAAAATTGGATCCTTATCTCACACAATATAAAAAATAAAATGTATTAAAAATTTAAATGTGAGACTTGAAACTGTAACAATACTAAAAGAAAAAAATAGGAAAAATACTCCATGGCATTGGATTGGGCAATAATATTTTGTATTGTACCCCAAAATTCAGGCAACACAAGCAACAATAGACAAATGAAATTCATCAAACTCAAAAGTTTCTCCACAGAAGAGAAAACAATTTGCAGAGTGCAGAGACAACATACAGATTGAGAGAATATATTTCCAAGACATATATATTCTAAGGGGTTAATATCCAAAATATATAAGAAGGTCAAACAATTCAATAGTAGGAAAACAAATAACCCAATTAAAAAATATGCAAAGGTTAAGAATAGATGTTTTTCAAATGAAGACATACTAGTGGCCAACAGATATATGGAAAAATGCTTGACATTACTAGTCATTAGGGAAATGAAAATGAAAACTGCAATGAGATATCACGTCACACCTTTTAGTGTGGTTGTTACAAAAAAGACCAAGGAACAAGTGTTTATGAAGATGTGGATAAGAGAGAATCCTTTTATGCTGTTGGTGGGAATGTAAATTACTTCAATTATTATGCAAAACAGTATGAAGAATTACTAAAAATCTAAAAATCAAATTACCTTATGATTCAGCAATCTCATTCTGGGTATGTATCCAAAAAAATTTGAAATCATTGTGTTTAAGAGATATTTACACTTCCATGTTCATTGCAAAAATATCCACCTTAGCCAAGTTATGAAATCAAACTATTTCCATCAACAGATGAAAGGAGAAAGAAAATGTTTCCATCAACAGATGAACGGAGAAAGAAAAAACATTACATATACATCTATACACGTACACATATACATACAATGGAATACCAATTGGTCTTTAAGAAGAAGGAAATGCTGTTTCACAACAACGTGGATGAACCTGGATGGCAGTATGCTAAGTTAAGTAAGCCAGGTAGAGAAAAACATAAACTGAATAGTCTCAATTATATGTGGGATTCAAAACAATCAAGCATATAGAAGTAGAGTATAGGATGGTGTTTACCACAGCCTGAGGGATGGAGACAGTGGGAGATTTTGGTCAAAGGATAGAAGGTTGTAATTAGGATAAATAAATGGCAATTATTTAAGGTGATTGATATATCAGTTAGCTTAATTATTCCACACTATATAAAAATATCACTACATAACTGTGTACTTCATGATATAATATTATAATCTGTCAACAAATCAGCCTCAACTTTTTTACTCCAATCTCCTCATTCCTTCATTTTAGATTTTTGATGTCACAATTTGTATATTTTCATATTGATTACGTCTTAAAAATTTACTATGATTTTTATAATTTTAAATAGTTTTATCTGCTAAACTTCATACTAAATTTATAAATAATGTACATACCACCATTGCAAAATTAGAGCATTGTTAATTTGACTGTATACATATTTTACCGGTGAGTTCTATACCTTCACATGTTTTCATGTTATCAATTAGTACTCTTTCTTTTTAGCTTGACGGTTTCTCTTTAGCATTTTTCATAAGACAGATCTAGTGGTGGTTAATTCTCTTAGCTTTTTTATTTCTGGGAAAATTTCTCTCTCTCTCTTTTACTTTTGCTGGGTACAGTATTCTTTTTTTGGGACATTATTTATTTGTCTATCTATTTATTTATGTTATTTTTTAATTTAAAGACGTGGGGTACAATTCAGGGTTAGGTATACAGGTGTTCATTATGCAGGTACCCTTGTTGATGAGGTGTGCCCCTCTCTCCCCTGGCAGCTTCCCACTACTGCGAATCCCCTTCTTATAGTATTATGATAATTGTTCAATGTCCACTTATGAGTGAGAACATATGGTACTCTGTTCTTTGTTTCTGTGATAGATCACTAAGTATGGTAGACTCTAAATCCATCCAAGTTGCTGCAAAGTCCATATTTGTCCTTCTTTATGGTTGCATAATATTCCATTGTGTATATGTACCACATTTTTAAAATCCAGTCCAATTTCAATGGGCAGCATGGTTGGTTCCATGTTTTGCTATTGTGAATAGAGCTGCAACAAACATGTGTGTGCAGGCATCTTCTTGGTAGAATGACTTGAATTCTTCTGGATATATTCCCAATAGGAGGATTGCTGGGTCATATGGAAGGTCAATTTCCAGTTCTTTCAGAAATTGTCACATTGTCTTCCAGAGAGGTTGCACTAGTTTGCATTCCCACCAGCAGTGTAGAAGCGTTCCTTTTTCTCTGCATCCTCGCCAGCATCGATTGTGTCAATGTGGGTTTGATTTGCATTTCTCTGATGATTAGTAGTGAGGCTGAGCACTTTTTCTTGTGTGTGTTGGCTGCCCATATATCTTCTTTTGAGACGTATCTATTCATGTCTTTTGCCCACTTTTTTTCTGTTTTAATTTTTTTATTTTAAACATGTGGAGTACAAAACAGGTTTAGGCATACAAATGTTCATTATGCAGGTACCGTTGTTGATGAGGTGTATTCCCCCCTCCCCTGACAGATGCACACTACTGCCAATCCGGCCTCCCTCCCCTGCCCCTGACCAGCAGATTCCTGTGACTGCCAATATTTTTCTTATTGTATTACGATAATTGTTCAAGGTTCGCTTATGAGTAAGAACATACGATACTCAGTTCTTTGTTTCTGTGATACAACACTTAGTATTACAGAGTCTAAGTCCATCCAGGTTGCTGTGAAGTTCATGGTTTTGTCCTTTATGTCTGTGTAATATTCCATTGTGTATATGTATCACTTTTTAAAATCCAGTCCTCTTTTGATGGGCGGCATGGTTGGTTCCATGTTCTTGCTATGGTGAACACTGCTGCAATAAACACACGTGTGCAGGTATCTTTTTTTAGAGTAATCTGAGTTCTTCTGGGTGTATTCCCAGTAGGGGAATTGCGGGGTCATATGGAAGGTTGATTTTTAGATGTTTTAGGAATTGCCACACTGTTTTCCACAGAGGCTGTACTAGTTTAAACTCCCACCAAAAGTGAAGAAGTGTTTCCTTTTTGCCGCATCCCTTTTTGCTAACATCTGTTGTTTTTTGAGTCATTGATGATGGCCATCCTGACTGGAGTTAGGTGGTATCTCAGTGTGGTTTTATGTGGGGGACCAGCCCCCACGGAGAGATTTAGAGTGTCCCTGGAAAGGTGTGGTGGCGTCGGCGATTATTCCTGGGGAACAAAGGGATTAGACTCCTGTCTAGTGCAGGAGCTGATTCTGCAGGAGAGATAGATAGAGAGAGAGAGAGAGAAAGAGAGAGAAAGAGAGAGAAAGAAAGAGAATTGACCACTGTTCAAACGGATTGAGCAGTAGCCGTTTAATGGAGGTCTTCATGTTCCTTTTATCCCAAATTTTCACGGGCTAAATCACAAGACTTTCACGTGAGCACAAAGCCGGGTGGATGAGGGGCGCCTCCCCACCCACCAGGTGTTTGCTCAGATATGAGGAAGGACAATCCCAATAATATCACAAGACATTTACATGAACACAAGGCGAGGTGGGTGGGGGGCGTCCCCCACCCACCAGGCGCTTCCTCAAGCATGAGGGAGGGCAATCCCAAAATTATCTTACTGTTCCTCATGCTTGGCTAATATTCCTCAAGAGCACTACAACAATTCCAATATCATAATATTCTAATGATCAATAACTTTTAAAACTTATGCATACATAACATTTAACGACTAAAGTTAATCCTAATTCCTTTGTATTTTACGCTGATTC
>CAUYQG010262713.1:0-17778 GCA_963574415.1 Tarsius wallacei
TTTGATGGACAGCATGGTTGCTTCCAGGTTCTTGCTATTGTGAACAATGCTGTGATAAACATACGTGTGCAGGTATCTTTCCTATAGAGTGATTTGTGTTCTTCAGGGTATATTCCCAGTAGGGGGATTGCGGGGTCATACCGGAGGTTGGTGTTTAGAGCTTTTAGAAATCACCACACTGCTTTCCACAATAGTGACATCCTCTCAGGCAAGCACAGAGTTATATCTGGTTCCCTGCTCATTTTCTGGGACATCATAGTGCTTAAGAAATAATGATCGTTTCATTTCTGAGGCATCTGTTGTAATGTCTTTTCTTTTGTTTCTCATTTTATTTATTTGAATTTATCTCCTTTTTTCTTAGCAGTCTCGCTAAGAGATTGTCAATTTTGTGTATCTGTTTAAAAAATCCTTTGTTTTTGTTGATTTTTTCTATGTTATTTTTAAAAATTTCTATTTGATTTATTTCTGTTCTAATCTTTATTATTTCATAGCTTTTGATAACCTTCGACTTAGGTTGGTCTTCTTTCTCTCATTTCTTAATGTATACATTTAAGTTGTTTATTTAAGATTTTTCTTTTTTTTAAATGCAGGCATTTATTGTTTACGAATGTCCCTCATAGTACTTAACACTGCTTCTGCTGTATCCCTAAAATTTTGATATAATGTGTTTTTGTTTTGCTTCTATTTCTCTAAAGATTTTGTAAAATTCCCTTTTGATTTTTTTTATTCAATGACTGTTTAAGGGTGTGTTGATTACTGTATTGCTATCAATACTGCTTTCAGATCAGTCAATATTTCCTTTACATATTTAGGTTCTCTGATGTTGGGGCCATGGATATTGACAACCATTATATCTTTCTGTTATACTAAACTTTATTATTATATAATGACCTTCTTTGGCTCTAGAAACAAAAGTTTAGACTTGCCAGTCTATTTTGTGTAACTTGAGAGCAGCTACCCTGTTTTCTTTAGGTTACCATTTGCATGGAATGTCTTTCTCTATTAATCTATTTTCAGCCTATGTGTGGTCTAAATCTAAAATAAGTCTCTTGTAGACAGCATATAGTTGGATCTTGTTTTATTTTATTCATCTAACCACTCTAAATATTTTGATAGATGAGTTTAATTTATTTGTATTTAAAGTAACTATTGTTAAGGAAAAATTTACTATCGCCATTTTGTTAACTGTTTTCTGTTTGTCATGTTAGTCCTTTGGTGTCATAAGGGACTACTATAAAGAGTATAAATTAATAAATACCTAGAAATTCAACCTCCAAAGACTGAATCAAGAGGAAATAAAAAGCCTAAACAGATAATCAATAAATATGAAGAGTGAACCAATAAATCAAAATGTTTTAACAAAGAAAAGCCCAAGACCATATGATTCATGGGTGATTAACAAAAAAGTAATGCCAATATTTCTTTAACTCATCAAAAAAATAGAAGAGGGAACACTTCCAAACTCATTTCATGAAGCTAGCATCACCTGATACCAAAGTCAGAAAAAGATACTACAATACTACAAGAAAAGAAAACTAAAGTTCCAAATCCCTAAGGAACATAGGTGCAAAAATATTTAATAAAATAAAAAAAATTTAACTACACATTAAACATACACCACTGATCAAGTGAGATTTATTCATGTGATGTAGGGATGGTTCAACATATGAAAATCCATCAATGTAATATACCACATTAATAAACTGCAAGATAAAAAACACATAATAATTTTAATAGATTCAGAAAAATATTTTTTAAATTAAACAGCCATTAATAATTTTTTAAAAACATCCTAACAAGCTAAGTATGGAAGAGATTTAATTCAACAAAGTAAAAACCATATATAAAAAGCTTACCACTAACATCATAATTAATAGAGAAAAAAATAAAAAAAATTTTCTCTAAGATCTAGTAGAAAGAACTTCTCCTTGTGCCACTTGTATTCAACAGAGTACAGCAAGTCTTAGCCAGACAAATTAGACAAGAAAAAGAAATAAAAGGCATCCAAGTAGGAAAGAAAAAAATAAAATTATATCTATGTAGATGACATAATCATATATGTAGAAAACTCTAAACACTCATCAAAAAAAGCTGTTAGAACTAATAAATGAATTTAATAAAGCTACAGAATACAAAATAAACATACCAAAAAATCAGTGATTTCTATACAATAACAATAAACTATTTGAAAAAATTAATCCCATTTACAATAGCAACAAAATTTAAAAATGCTTAGAAGTAAAATTAAAGAGGTGAAAGATTTATACATTGAAAATAATAAAACATTGTTGGAAGAAATTAAAGATGACAAAGATAAAAAGATATCTCACATTCATGAATTAAAATAGTCAAATGTTTAAAAACTACTTGATCCACAGATTTAATAAATTTTTTATAGAAACCCCAATAACATTCCTTATAGATATAGAAAAAAATACTCAAATAGCCAAAGGAATTGTGTATAAGAAGAACACAAGTGGAGGCATCATAATTTCTAATTTGCTACTACAATCAAAACAGTATAACAGTGTCATAAAAACAGACATATAGACCAATAGATGAAAACAGAGAGCTTAGAAGTAAATTCACCCATTTATGGTCAACTGATCTTTGACAAGAGTGTCAGGAATGCAAAATGAGAAAAGAATAGTCTCTTCAATACATGATGTTGGGAAAACTGAATATCTACATGCAGAAGAATGAAACTGGACTCTTACATAGTAGTCTCTCATCATCATGGTTTTGCTTTCCATTGTTCCAGTTGTCTGTGGTTAACTTTGATGTGAAAAAAATTAAATGAAAAAATATTCCAGAAATTAAACAATTTGTAAGTTCACAATCATATGCCATACTGAGTAGCATGATAAATCTCATGCTGTTCCATTCAATGAAAACGTTCATCACCCAGGGTGTAAATTATTCCTTTGTACAGTGTATACATGCTGTACATACTACCCACCATTAGTCACTTAGTAGCCAACCTGATTATCAGATCAACTGTCACAGTATCACAGTGCTTGTATTTAAGTAACCCTTATTTTACTCAGTAATAGGCTCTTAATGCAAGAGTTAGTGAGGCTGTCAAAGAGAAGCCTAAAACTGTTTCTTTTAAATAGAAAGATGAAAGTTTATCATAGGTGTGTATGTGTAGAAAAAAACATAGTGTACTTAGAATCTAATACTACACAGGGTTTCAGGCATTCACTAGGGGTCTTGGAACTCACACTCTATGGATAAGTGGGGACTACTGTATCACACCATATACAAAAGTCAACTCAAAATATGTTATAAGCTCAAACAAAAGTCCTGAAACTGTAAAGCTACTAAAAGAGAACATAAATGAAAAATCTTCTTGACATTGGTTTTAGGAACAGTTTTTGGGAATATGACACCAAAAGCACAGGAAACAAAAGCAAAAATAGTTAAGTGGGATTACAACAAACTTCAAATCTTCTACATAGCAAAGGAAAAAATCAACAGGGTGAAAAGCAAACTATGGAATGAGAGAAAATATTTGTAAACCATATTCTGATAAGGAGTTAATATCCAAAATATATAAGGAACACATAACACTCAAAAAACAACCAAAAAACCCAAAACAACAAAAATAACCCAATTTAAAAATGGGCAAAGCACCTGAATAGACATTTCTCCAAAGAAGACATATAAATAGCCACAGGTATATAAAATGAGTATTCAATATCACTAGTCATCAGGAAACGCAAATCAAAACCTCAGTGGAATATCACCTCACACCAGTTAGAATGGCTCTTACCAAAAAAGACAAATGCTAGGTTTTGGTGACAATATGAAGAAAAGGTAATCTTTTTGCACTTTTGGTAGGAATGTAAATTGGTACAACCAACATAAAAGACAATATGAAGTTTTCACAAAAAAATTTAAAAAGTAGAACTATCATATGATCCAGAATTCCACTTCTGGGTATGTATATAGAGCAAATTAAATCCAAATCTTAAAAACTTATCTACATATCTGTGTTCACTGCAGCATTATTCACAGTAGTCAAAATATGGAAACAACTCAAATGTGTGTCAGTGGATAAAGTGTTAAAAAACTATTAAAGAAATACAAAATATATTTCTTAGAAAAGAAGAAAATCCTGCCATTACAACAACATAGATAGATCTGCAGGGCACTATGCCAAGTAAGATAAGACACAGAAAGACAAATACTGTATAATCTGACTTATATGGAATCTACCATGGTCAAGCTCATAGAAGTAGAGAATAGAATGGTAACTGTCAGGGGCAGGGAAGGTGGAAATGGGAGATGGTCATTAAAGGTAACAAAGTTTTAGTTATTTAAGATGAATATGTTCTGGTTCTGAAGATACAATGTATGGCATGATGACTATAATTAGCAATATTGTATTATATACTTGAAGTTTGCTAAGAAAGTACAACTTAAGTGTTCTCAGCACACACACACACATACACACACACACACATACATACACACACACATATTGGTAACTATGTGAGGTGATGAGTATGTTAATTAACTTAATTGTGGTAATTATTTTATAATGAGTACATATACCAAAACATCAAGTTGTGAACCTTAAGTATACTCAATTCCTCTTTGTCAATTTTTCCTTAATAAAGCTGGGAAAACAGAAAAAAGAAGTAATGGGTTGATAAATGGATGGATGGATGGATGGATGGATGGATGGATGGATGGATGGATGGATAGATAAATGGGTGACTTAATAATCCTCTCCCTACTTCTCCCACAAAGATTCCTTTTTTAAAACTAAAAAAAAAATATGAGTGATCCATACTTATATACATTTTTTTCACAAAAACTCTCATTTATTGTTTAAATCTTTTTCTGATAATTATAAAGTCACATAAAGTTTTAAGAACTAATACAGTTTTAAGATCCTAGATACTCTGGTTTCTTGGTTCTCCCAATGGCAGCATCTAGCGTAACTATAGTATAATATCACAGCCAAAAAATTAACATAGATACAACCCACCAACCTATTCAGCTTTTACCAGTTGTGTGCGTTTGTGTGTGTGTGTGTGTGTGTGTGTGTGTATGTATAAGAAAGAGTTCTATGCATTTTGTTACACATGTAGATTAATGAGACTACCACCACAGTTAAGATGCAGAACAGTTCTATCACAAAATCTGTCATGTTTTGTATAATTTAAGATATTTTCCTCAGCCCAATCCTTTGATTCCTTCTCTTTTCACAGCTTATCAAGCCCACTGCTCCTTTTCTTTGAAACCGTATATATCACTTCCTGAAAATTTCTTTTTTATAATCTCTTCTGTGAAATCCAATACCAAAACTACATGAGGAAAAATAGAAAAGAGCCAACATGTGTCACTATCTTAGATTCACACCACTCACACTCCTTCTTTGCCTCTCTACTGAAACGTTTACCACAGTGACACACTTTCTGCTCTAAGGCGAATAGAAAAATTGTCAAATACTGATATTGGTAAGGAATAGTATCACAATATGCCATACACATTTACAATGCCTGCACAGGTTTGAGCACTCAGCTAATTCGCTACTCTCAGGGTTTGCAGAAAATTAACTCTCAGTTTTATACATTACTAGTGCTTCTCTGTTTCTACAAGAAAACTATCTTAGCTCTCTTTAGCACAGATGAGATTTTTCTGAATTAACTGATAACCAATAATCTTACTAAGAAATGGAAAACAAAACAAACTGACTTTAAAATAGATTTTTGCGTAAAATTAGTTTTCTTTCAAAAACAATTGAAAAATTTAAAAAAGATTTATAGAAAATTTTTTTTGAGGCAAAAGTACTGAAAAGTTCTACTCTAAAACATTTTCAACTAACCCTTATGTAGAAGTACAGAAGATATTTCTTGAGATTATATTAAGCACCTGTATATAGCTTTATCCCGAAATACATATAAGATGTGTCTGAATCAATTTTATGAGTCACAATTGATGTATACTTAGAAATAAAATATTTTTAAAAAAATCCTAGTACAATTTTCTTTGTAAAATAAAGAATTTCTTGTCATATTCAGAAACAGCCAGGCATGAATGTAACAGATATTTAGTGAGTGCCTTCCATGGGCCAGTAACTATGAAATGCTTCACGAATAAAGAGGTAAATGAGAGTTGCTGTACTCAAAGAGTTCATATTTCAGGGAGGAACCCAAATATGCATGTAACTGCAATAATGTCTTATAGATGATAGGATGAAAGGTTACACAGAGAAGAATGGGAACCAAAGAGAAGAAGTGAGATAGCTACTTCATAGAAGTTGGAAAGCATCCATTGAGAAGATACAAGTTGGATTTGAATGTTTCTTGGCTACAACACATATCTCTATAAATGGAGGAAACAAATAGGCAAATTTGGGGTTGTAAACATTTATGTAGATAAAAACGTCTGAATTTTCTTGAAATGGAGAAATTATGGGTTAAAAACTGAAGAACTGAAAAATAAGTCTACCTTCTATGGTGATTTTCACAATATTCTCATCATAATAAATAAGCTAAGACATTTATAATGTTTCATAATTCATCAATTATTTTTATATGTTTATATTTAATGATCACAGCAATTCTGTAAGTTAGGTGTTGCTATCCTCTCCTTAAAGACATTTCTATGCTATCCATGAGTCTTTCAGAAAACAAAACAACCCTCCCCCCAAAAAAAACCCAGGTTTTTAAAGCAGATCTACATGACTCCCCAGCGTATGCTGCCTCTTCAATCTTATGTAACGCTTCCCAATGAGCTTCCATGGGAGCATCTTCAGGACAAAGATGAGAGTTATTTAAATTTTCAAACATTTTGAACTAAAAGTAAAGTGCCGTTTCCCCAGTTTTGGAGGAAGGAAGGTAAAGTAGCAACTTTCATTGGATTTACAGTTAATAAATTCTTATAGGCCATATGCTCTTTTAAAAATACCAGTGATAATAATTAGAGTCATGGTAAACGTTATCAATAATATATTAACATTTAATGTTGTATCTTACTTTAGAGATTGCAAGTTGCCCTTACATACATTTTCTTATTTGATCCTCACTTTGAGAGATTGCCAGCATGGTTATTTATATACTACATTTCACAGATGATTAAACTAATGCATAAAGGTAAAATATTTAAAGACATATACCCAGTTAACATAGCGGAAAGAAGTCTGTACTAAAGTACCCTCATAACCTCTTAAATAACCAATGCATGATCATCTTGAATGTAAAATGCATAACTTATTTAAAACATGGAAAAGGTCAAAGACTCACAAAGGTAGAGACTGTGATTTTATCTATTTATTCTTAGTGCATAATGTATTACTTTGCAGGTGCCTAATATTTATTAAATGGCTAATAAATGATTGAGTACTGAACAGTTAAAAATGAATAAATGCATGCTCCCTTCTCCCCTTTTTAACTAGACATACAATAATTCTGTAATATGTAGCAGAAGTGTAAACTGAAAGTTAGCAGTCCAAAGTTATCATAATCACTTAGCTGGTAGCAAGTTCAGTGTCTAAAACACACATGTGCACAAACATACGCACACACACATATGCAAATAAATTATCAGATTGCCTTACATCAAATTGTATTGCTATCAAAATCTTCAGTATGTATGAGTTCACTGTGTATTCCCGATAATTTGCCTTCCTGCTCATCATTTACAAAGAAATTGGAATCAAAGAGATCTGGGTAGCAAGAAAAGTCTCCTACTTAGTAGTTGTGTGACTTTGGAAAAATCAGTTACATTCTTTCAACCATAGTCTCCTCATTTGTACAATAAGGCTAGAATTCCTATTGTAAAGGATTGTTGTAAAAATCAAGACAATGTTTTAAAATCTCCTAGCACAATATCTACATATAGTAGGAGCTCAGAAAATGCTGGCTCTTAACTGTGCTGCACAGTTCCTAGAATAATCTTTGTCAGGAAAAAAAATCATCACAGTCTTTCCTCCAAGAAACATTCAGAAACAGAATTACAATTATACAAACTAAGGAAAGCCAACATCCTGCTCAAAAGAGTCAGAGCTGAGAATTATTTAGAAACGTGTGTAGTATCAGAAATTATGCCCATTTTATGTTGTGACGTCGTGTACCAGTAAATGACATGACAGAGTGGTAACTAAAACCATTTGCAGCCACCATCAGCACCAATTGGAGAGCATTTCTCAGGCAGGATATGAACACACGGTGACATGTCTCAACTACAATCCCATAGCCATGAAACTTAGCCTTTTCAGATATCATTTTCACACTGAAGTAAAGTGACATCTAAGGAACCGCATGAATCCCAACCAGGAGATGAAAGAGAGGGAGGAAGGAAGAGAGAACACAACTTGGGAAATCAGTTGTAGCCATCTTCTCAGAGCACAGTGAACATTAAAGACAAAATAGTTGAGTGTTGAAGAGCCAAAATGCAGGTGACAGAGGGCAAAGTTGAAATACAAGGAAAATAAGGGCAAGATTCCATACTTAACACATATTGATCTTATCCAAGGAAGAGGACAGCATAAAACTACTTCTGAAGAGTCATTTGATTATGAGTAGCTAGAATTAACATAAAAGTTATGATTCAAAGAAACAATTATAACTAATATTCAAAAGATAAGGAGGAGAAAAAGATGAGGGCAAAATTATACTCCTAATGAGTGACAAAAATCAAGTGCTTTACAAATAGTGTCCATTTAATCTTCATCAGGTAGGCATTTTATCATCAGTAATTATTCTCAACTATATGAAAGATTAGGTACCTTCAACCTTGTAGCTTGACTTTTGCGGAATTCCCACTCATGCCCAGAGTCCCTGCATGTGAATAGGCTTTTCTAATTCAGAAATAGCTACATGATGTGATGATGTCTGGCCCTGTGGGATCATAATCTTTTACCTTATATCACCTTCCAGAAACTAGCAGGAATTCAAATTAGTTAGTCATGCCATTCTTGCTTAGGACTTGCCTATTAAAGACAAGGTATTATCAAGTACTTATCAATTACTTCCTACAAAGCAACTGAAGAGTCCTGTACAGATTTTTATAATTGTCTATTCCAGAGATCCAACTTCTGAAAGTTGGTTAGTCCTTGTTAATATCAAACTCATTCTTGTGCTAATACTATTTAAATTTAATCTTTCAGACACATGAGAACAGATCGTGAAAAAAGGAGGACTTGGTGTGGTACCACTATTTCTTCTTCCTTTGGTCTCTGTGTTGTTAGAGGAGTTCTCCACAGTGCTATGGGGGGACAGAGCATCTGGAGATCACAGTACCTATGGTCCATAGGAGCCGCTATGAGGAGGGCCCAGGGAAGACTTTGCTGTTTTTAGTGGGAAACAAGTGGTGGATTCTAAAAACTTTGCACTTTGGGTCTGGATTTGTTGTGTCTTTCTTTAAAGTATGACACCAACTGCATAAGAACTAAAGATGTTTTCGTTCACCTATTTCATACACATGAGGAATGTTTTAAGAGGTACAGTCTCTTTGAAAAATGGATCATACTCTTGAACTCATATAGCATACTAGATATGTTTGTAAATAATCTTATGGCATGATAAATACATTTTTAAAAATGTATTCTCAACTACAAAAGAGGTTCAGAAAGATTTATTATTTCAACGAAAGTCAACTGCTTAACTTCAGATTACTGAAATTGTTATTGCTGTGGTCCTCAAACATGAATGTGTATCAGAATCACCAGGAAGGCTTACAAAGCCACAGATTGCTGGTCCCTATTCACAGATTGTCTGTCTTAGGGCCCAAGGGTTTACATTTCTCACACATTCCTAAGTAATGCTGCTAGTATAAGAAACACAACTTTAGACACACATGTTCTACTTCATGATGCTATAAAATACCAAGGTTTATTATTTAGTGTTAGGTTCTTTTTTTACCCCAGATCCAACTATTCAAAGGAGCAACAGACTGAAATCATGACTGGAAATGATTAATCGCAACAAAAATGGCTACAGGGTTTTGGAAAGCCCTGTGCATACATTGTAAAGTGTATTAAATAATTTACACTAAAATGTGTGCATTACTCTCTTTCTCTGGAAAGCCAAAAAAGAAGGTATTCAAAGAGCAGATGGAAAAGGGCTGGGAGCAGAGAAATTAGAGAAAAAAAGCAGGATCTGGGGAGGAGGCAATCGAGTGCCTGTGTGTGCGCTTGCATGGTGAACTGGTAGGAGCTGTAAAGGCAAGTTTTACAATCTAACCAAAGTCATTGAAAGCCCAGAGACTTTCTAGGAGTAAAGCAGGCCAGTAGGAATCAAAATCTGTTGGGTGTAGTGGCTCATGTCTGTAATCTCAGCAGTTTGGGAGGCTGAGGCAGGAGGATTGCTAGAGTCCAGGAGTTTGAGACCAGTATAGGCAACATAGTAAGATCTTATCTACACAAAAAATAATTTTTAAAAAATAGCTGGGTGTGGTGGCATGCACCTGTAGTCCCAACTACTCAGGAGGCTGACATGGGAAGAGTGTTTGAACCCAGGAGTTTGAGGCTGTGGTGAGCCATGATTGTGCCTTTGCACTCTAGCCTGAATGACAGAGTGAGACCCCCCTCCATAGTTACATGAGAAAAATATGCTGTTCCAGCTTTAAACTCTGTTGTGTGAAGACTAGAAGCCAACTGGTAAACCTGAGGAAGAGACCATTGATGTGCTAAAGATAATGGTTCCAAGGGAAAGAGACAGTTGTGTACTTTAACTGCCTACCTCCAGATTTCATGTTAAATTGGACAAATGCTGTTTTTGTTTGTTTTTAATGTTTAAAGTTCTAACTGATACAACTGGGAATTGATGTGTGACCTGAAACTGGACTTAGCAAAACTAATTCTCAATAACTACAGTGTTTAGGCCACAAAGCAAGACACTTTTGGAGAACATTTGAGGATACTCATCTTTCTAAATTGTAAATCTCACCATTAATGATGCTAAACCCTTCAATGAAGTTTCTTTACTTGTAGAATTGAGTTCATATTCTCATAGAGTCTTTCTCTTTAGATCTTAGGTCTCTGGTTTATTTTTCTGCCTCTGGCTGCCTCCCCCTTTATGCTTTAGTCATTCTAAGTGTCTTGTTCTTGTAGGAGCTCACAAATTATGCAGTTGGTTTCTTGTGATGCTGTGTGCTCTGTCCCAGCTATGTTACATCCTCCTTTCCCTCACTTTCTCGCCCTCATTTGGATAACTCCTACTAATTATGTCATACTCAAGTAATACCTCTTCCAGAAACCCTTCCCTAACACTCCTCATGCTTATGGGCCTATCTCTGTGTTCTCACTCTACTTCTTTAACTTGAATTGATTTATCAAGCATATTGTATTAAGATAATCCACTAACACACACCTCTTAATTAGAACACATGATCTATAAAAGAACAAAAAGAACAGCAGTTTGAATTTTGAATATCTAGTGTCTAAACAAATAATTAGCCCTTAATAAAAAAAAAATGACTGGAAACAAGCTAGATTAAAATTTCAAACACCTATCAGGACAGCACATTCTGCTTCTAGTAACTTGAAATAACAGTCCCCATTAAGCTATAAAAAAAAGAATGAAAACCCATGACATACATGCCACTAACAGCTGAAAGCTCTCTAAAAGCAAAGAAAGCAATGAGGTTGAATTAAATTGTTTTCACTGGGAGTCAAAATCTTTGACATCTCCAAAATGAATGTTATAATAATAATATAATTTGTTATTATAACATGTATTGTAGTTTACACAGTACTTTGTAGGTGCTTTATATTAGATAATCTTCAGAAGAATCCCAAGTATGAGTACATATAATTTTCTTTTAGGATATATGAACATTCTGAACCCCTTTATACTCTTAAAGATTATTGAGAGCCTCTAAGATATTTATTTATGTGGGTTATATCTATCAAAAGCTACTATACTGCACACAAAAACTGAAAAAAAAATTAGTTACTTATTGTCATGTAAAATAAACATGAATCCATTTTATGTTAACATATCTTACACAAATTATTGTTTTAAAAGATATATTATTGAGAAGAATGCCATTACTTTGCATTTTTGTAAATCTCTGGCTGAGAATGAAAATGGCCAATAATATCAATGTTAATATGAATGTAGTTTTTATTTTGCTTGTAGATGCTCTGAAAGAAACTGAGAGACTACCCCTCCCTACCCCCTGCGCCCCACCAGGAGTCGCAAAAACCACACTTGGAGTCTAACTGCTGGGTCAACCCAACAAAGACAAATTAAATGACTTTACAAAGGCCAAGCAACTGTAAATGCCTGACCTAGGAAATGAAACTGAACTGCTTATCATCAAACTGGAGGTTGAGTTCCTGTTTTGATATTAGTGTGTTTAATGAAATGTGGCGCATATACCTGATTGTGATAATTAGGTAATTATTAACCAAAAGCTATGCCCTTCCCCCCAAAATTATACTGTTTTGTTTTTTTTTTTTTACCAGTATATCAACTAAGGTAATAGCATAGCATCAAAATCACTTTGGTCAGTCAACTTAGTTGAGGTTGACGTTGAGGTGTTTTTGATATGTATGGGATTGGTTGTGTCTAACAGGTACAATTAGGCAGAGGTTGGATCTGCCATTTCCTGTGAAGCTGAGAACTTTCGGAGAGCCAATAGACTGTTTCCAGAATGTAGAGATTAAGAATGAAGTTCCAGGAAGAAGCTGATTAAAATCCAAGGAATTCCATATACACCAATCATGCAGGGTATTTTAATTAAATTTGCTTCAAACATAAGGAAAAGATATTAAAGCACTAATAATTTAAATCTGAGAAGAAGTTTCTCTGAAATGCTCCCCAGGGCATTATGCCATCATGTGCGTAACACCTCTGGTGAAATAGGAAGCCTCCCATTCGTGCCTAACTTGGGAGATGGCTTGCAAAATGAAAACATTACTAAGACAGACATCAGATATGTGGAGGCCAGAGAGCTTAGATAAGGATAACTGATTTCTGTTCATATTTAGCTAGATTTGGATATAACCTTAAGTCAAAATATATATATTTATGACAAATTATATTGGTTACCCAACAGAATTAATACACATTATTTCAATAAATATTTCCATGACAAACACAGTCAGAAACAAGGACATTCCCTGAGGATTTTATGATTAGTAAAATACAATTCATCTTCAAAATAAGTGAAAGATTTATACAATCTGAAGAGAAAACAAAGTATACAGTTCCTCTTGTCAAGACAAATATTTATAATAATCCTGGCTGGACAGGAGAAGTATAAGGAATGAAGGCTTACTTTTGGGAAGAGGGAAGTCTTCATTAATTCTTGAATGATGAATATAAGTTTTCCAGATGAAGAGAAAAATGGGCATTTATAAACAATCCATACATGTCAAGATAAATATTAAACATCCATGTAGAAAGCAACACATTTCCAGGAAATTGTTTAGAAAAGGAGAATGGGAGGACTTATTCACTATCTGTTATCTTAAACTGAAAGTTAATACTGAAAAACGCTCAGAGATTTCAAAAGTAACAGATTATGTTTGTAGACACAAACAAGTAAATATTATTCTGATTCTCTGTTCAAGTTTCAAAAACACCAAAAGGAAAAACTGTTAGTCAACAAAAGACCAATGAGATCTGCAGAGGCAAAGGAAGAACTTTATTTTATAAAAGAAATCTAGAGAATGCAGAGATATAGACTTTGATGTAAAAAGAAAGTTCGTTTTGAGGGAGGGACTGGGGAGTAAGAGATGATGAAGGCAAAACCACAGGGCAAGGGAAGGGAGTCAGGGGAGTGAGGAATACAATTTTGATTGTTTGATCTTTAAGTTCAAAATCACCAATCTCTCTGAATTGGCTGGTTGCAGGTGGTGGATGGGTTGGTGCCAGGAGATTTATTGGTGATCACTTGGGGAATTTCCACCTGCAGTTGTTTTCAGAAGCTGTTATTTGGCTTGTCTGAAAAAAAACAGGTTTTGTAACACTTTCTAAAAACACAGAGAGAATGACTACTCCCTCACCTGCCATGACCTCTTGAGCCTGCTTTTAACTTTTGAGCCACAGGGAGTCCATGTTATCTGCCAACTGGGGGCATACTTTGACATGTTCTTCTTACCTGGGGCCTTCATTTATAAATCCATATTTCAATTTTTTATTGTTGTTTTGAGACAAGCTCTTTCCCTGTTACCCAAGATGGAGTGCACTGGCATGATCATAGCTCACTGGAACCTCAAAGTCCTGGGCTTAAGTGATCCTCACATCTCAACCTCCTGAGTAGCTGGGACTAGTGGCATGTGCCTTCATACCCAGCTAATATCCTTTTCTGTGTGTAGAGACAACATCTTGCTATATTTCCCAGGCTGGTCTTGAATTCCTGGCTTAAAAGATCCTCCCGCCAGGGCCTCCCAAAGTGCTGGGATTATAGGCATGAGCCACCACACTCAGTCCATATTTTAGTGTTTTGTCATTATAGTTGAAATGGAGATATAAATAGTTAAGAGACTCTTGGCCACTTGTCAGAGCTTTCCCTTTAAGATAAGTTCTCCAAGAAGGGATCATTCTAATCTGAGTTAAAATCAGTTGTTCTAAAGGTGTGCCCCCTGCAAAAATATGCTAACTTTAACCATAGCCCTGCATGTTGCTAAATTAGGTTTATAAAACTGGCCCATACTTGTTATAACCTCTTTAGGAGGGCAAAGCCACAATGGCAAAAGGAAATAAGAGATCAAGGAACTAGTGGGGTGTTCATAGGAATAATAAAGCAAAGAAGGCTAATAGCAAGAAATGGGACTAATTCAAGCTGCAAGTGGTAAGTACAACATTGTAAGAAAAGAAGAAATTGAAAGGACAGACTGAGAGCAGGAAGCCGTTTTTTATCTTATTCTTAAACTGTAATGCAATGATGGGAAAGTGGAGGCCATGTCCTGGAGAAATGCATTTTTTTTTTTTATCTTGTTCCTAAACCCTAACATAATGATGAGAAAGTAGAGGCTGTGTCATGGAGAAATATGTACTCTAGGTAAAGATTAACATTACAGACTTTGTCTTTCCAGAAACACAGATTCCTTAAGCATCTTTTTTAGAAACCTAGACTTCTCAAGCATGACCAGTATCGACACATTGTATACTCAGTGCATGATGACCAGGACCCCCCTCAGGGTCTCCAAGACATCCACAAGTGGTCAACAAGGAAGTCACAGCAGTCACGTCTACCTGATTGCAACATCTCCAGGGGAGAGGATTTAGGCCAGGGCTCACTCATCTGGAGTGTAGGCCCACTTCCTGTCTGTGGGAAGTTAACCTTCCTTAAATAAATCTTCTTCTTTCATCTCTTTGTGTGTTGCAAATCTTTGCATTACTCAGATCTCTGGTTACCGGAGTGCACCTCCAGCATGCTGGATCCAGTGCTGCTGCACCCCTCCCCATTCATCCATTCACCCTCACCCTTTGTACCCTAACAGAAATATTCAAAGATCAAAGAAGTCAATATTTGGAGTTGTTAAATATGAAGTGTTATAGCAAGTGAAAGCTCAAAGTAATGTAAAGGAAGCCAATAATGGGCAAGAAGGAATGAATAAAATTGTGTAGAGAATTTCAGTGTACTTACATGAGATATCCTGAATAAGGATGATTTTAACATGTTGTACTATTTCTATTCTTGGGACAGATTTTGGGTGAAAAGAACAAAGGCTGTACATACTTATTTTTTGTTGTTGCTTTTTGTTTTATTTTGTTTAGCTTAAAGAAGGTCAACCCCTGACACTGAGCATTAATTTGACTACAGTCAGCTTTGTATAGAGAGCAGACTAGGCTACAAAAAGGTTCATAATCCTAGAATGTCAACCACATCTAAATTATTATTATTATTATTATTTTATTTTTTTATTTTATTTTTGTTTTTTGAGTTGGAGTCTCACGCAGTCGCCCAGACTGGAGCGCAGTGGCTGCTCCCAGCCAACCGCAGCCTCGACCTGCTGGGCTCCGGCGATCCTTCCACTTCAGCCTTCCAAGTAGCTGGAATTACAGGCGCGCGCTACCATGCCCGGCTATTTTTTTAAATTTATTTATTGTAGAGATGAGGTCTCACCTGCCCAGGCGGGTCTCGAACCTGCGGGCTCAGGCAATCCACTCACCTCAGCCTCCAAAGCTCCAAAGCGCGGGATTACAGGCTGAGCCACCGAGCCTGGCTCACATCTAAATTATTTACATATTGCTGGGGCTTAGAAGTGATGCCCGATGCATGTCACTTTGACAGGCTGAACTAAAGAAAGGGCCTCAAGATCACATCCCCCACCTCTCCCATCTCTTAAACCTTTGTCTCTCCCTTTCCGAAGTCCCCTTATTTACCTAGAAACTGGACTCCCCAATATGAACAGGATTGCCTTCCTTGCCTTCTTGGAAATCTCATTATTAGTAACAGAATAGAAGACTGAGGAATGTAACTACACTTAGATGGACTTTTCACAAGATAATGTCTGACTCTCAGCCTCATTTAAATTTTAAAGATAATCACTTACTTGAATGATTACATTTCATTTAACTTCTGTCTCATGGTGCCCATTCATTCCTTTGAATAATCATTTACTTAGCAAAATAATTGACCACATTGCTCTTACTTCCTTCTCCCCAAGGAAAAGGGTATATTAACATGTGGCCCTTTTTCTTTGACATTTTATATTTTCTATGACTCCTGTGCATACCTGTGCCTGTAATAAACTTGTTATACTTCTCTCTTGTTAACCTGTTTTTTGTTATAGAGGTGTGAGCCATGACTCTTTATGATAGGGAAGAAACTGGATCATCCCCTACAATATAAAAAGAAAGATTTATCTATCATATGAGAGAAACTAGAAACAGTATCCTAATAACAATGAGCATACCTAGTATACAGAACGTGGTTTCTAACATTGTTCTTCAGTAAAAAAGAACCGCAGAAAAATGAATGATTCTAAGCCTGGAGCACAAATTATATAAAACGAGCCTCAGATATCTTGTAAATATCAGAAGGTAAGGAAATACTAAAAGGATGCATGGAAGGAAGGACAAAAGGAATGAAGGAGAGAAGGGAGGGAGAGAGAAAGGGGAGGGAAGGAGAAAAAATGAAGGGAGAGAAGGAGAAAGAAAAGGAAAATTCACATTGATAGCAGTAAGTCAAAGAAACAAAGAAATCAATGGAAAGAGCTTCCAATCACCAAAGCTAGAACAATTTAAGCAATAAAATACAAAGTATTATATAATAACTCAAACTATAAAATAAGTATACATGAGTTTATATTACTATAAATAAAATATTGAATTAATAAGTGAGTAGAGGGGAAGACATGACTCTCCCGTGCAGAGTAATTTCAAGTAATTTATGTAAATACTCTGCCCTCTCTGATATGATCCTCTCTGGTGCCTATAAAACCATAGTGCCTGGCTATGCAGTCTCAACACCCTGTTTTTCTTACCCTCCTGCCCAGAAAAGAGGAACTGACTTAGCTGTTACAGCAGAGAAAGAGATTAGTATCACAAAGCAGCTGAGCAAGAAAGACAAAAGATGTTTCTCACATTCACCTCCTGGAAAATTCAGAAGCTAGAACTTTTTTTTTTCTTTTTTTTTTGAGTTGGAGTCTCACTCTGTCACCGAGACTGGAGTGTAGTGGCGGCTCCCTGCCACCGCAGCCTCGAGCTGTTGGGCTCCAGCGATCCTTCCGCCTCAGTCTTCCAAGTCTTCCAAGTAGCTGGAACTACAGGCGTGTGCCACCGTGCCCGGCTAATTTTTTGATTTATTGTAGAGATGAGGTCTCGCCAAGTTGCCCAGGCGGGTCTCGAACCCGCGGGCTCA
>CAUYQG010262714.1:0-13070 GCA_963574415.1 Tarsius wallacei
AAAAAAAATAAAATAAATAAATAAAGTGGAGAAGTTTCACTTATATAGGCAGAGACAGAAATTGTAGTAGGATTACATTTTCTATATGAGACCAGCGCATACGTTACAATGTCTTGATTGGTTACCAATGGCTACATTCTAAGGATGATTACTTTATAACTGTGAGGAAGGGTAGTGATCTGAGGGACCTTATCTCTGGTGCTATTTGGTCTTCCTAATTATTTATAGGAATAAAAAACTAGGCAGCAGTTGCAGTAGCATGTCGTGTGACTCAGGTCACAGCCACATTCCTCTGAAGGTTCAGCATAATTAAAAATTTCAACAGCTTTAAGTTTGAATTACTTAATTACACATTTCCCTTTTTATCAAGGTCTTTTGTAGAAAGCATCGTAGATGAACTCAAATGGTTTTGGCTTCTATTATGTTTAGGAACTTAGTTCTGCATCACTAGGAAGGCTCATTCCTAGAATCTCACATTCCACAGTGTGGGGAGCTTGTCAGGCAATGAAGCTGGTGGGGTACAGGATGGATTTAAAGCAACCCGAAGGACGTGATTTTGCAACCCGAGTCGGGGTACATGGCTACATCTTCAATTAACGGCAATTCTTTGAGCAGCCATTGTTTTAGTTTTTTCCAGTTGCTCATTGACTCCATTGTGAACAAATACTGTAGCAGCAGGAAAGACAAAAACAAGACAGAACACAGCTGCCGCCACCAAATTCCCCAAGATCCAAACCAGCTGCTTAGTCAGTCTTTCAGAGAGCAAGTTGGATGTGAAAGTTTAGCTATTTGGGTTTTCATATCAGCCATCAATTTGGTGATGTTACCTGATTCTTCCTGGATATAGACAGAATACTTATATAATGTTCCCCTTGGGCCATTAGTGAATATGTCTAAAGTCATTCTGTAATACAACTTTTCTCACGAGAGCAATTTCATTGTTTAATAATAAGGTACCTAGCCGGGCTCGGTGGCTCAGCCTGTAATCCCGCGCCTTGGGAGGCTGAGGTGAACGGATTGCCTGAGCCCGCGGGTTCGAGACCCGCCTGGGCAGGCAAAACCTCATCTCTACAATAAATCAAAAAAATTAGCTGGGCGTGGTAGTGCACGCCTGTAGTTCCGGCTACTCGGAAGGCTGAGGAGGAAGGATCGCCGGAGCCCAGCAGGTCGAGGCTGCAGGGGCCGGAAGCGGCCACTGCACTCCAGTCTGGGCAACGGAGTGAGACGCCAACTCAAAAAAAAAATAAAAATAAAAAAATAAAATAATAATAATAATAAAGTACCTATGTAGCTATCATCTATGGCCTTTTTTGTGTAATTGATTAGGGCCTCTACATGCCAAATGACATCCTAAATACTGAGTTACGGCAAAAAGATGGAAGCTAAATGATTATACCCATGGAATACAGAACAAATCCAATGAGACTGTAAGCAAAGTAATCTGTGGGCTTTGAAAGAGTATGAACTATTTAGCCTTGTGCACAGTCATAACCCATAGAACATTGTCCTAATCATGCTAGGAGTTACCATGGCCATAGATTGGTGCCCCCAGCCAAGAGATTCCATTCAGAGCTAGCTAAAAAATACCCAATCACTGTGCCCATTTAGTGGTGTGCCAATCAGTACTTTGTAATTTAGTGATACAGATACACTGTTCCTTGGGTATCCATCCCAAATCTCTACTGCTATTAGGCCATGTATCTTTGGTATGATTTTTTTTGTTCCCATTATAAAGGGGTGAGCGGACTAAGCTGACCAAAAGTGGGGGTAAGCCAGATAAAACTGTCCCATATTTGTGTTATACTATCCCCATTCTGAATTATCTGATCTCTTATTTGGGTCAGCACAATCATAAAAGCTATCAAATTGGTTGCTTTTATCAAAAAGCTCTTCCCATGTCCTTTGCTTTGTGAAGTATTATTAATAGGTCAGTGATGCACATCATTCTTCATTATATTAGTGTTAAGCACCAATGACTGTTCTTGAGAAACCTGGATAGCCTATTCTGATAGTCTATTCAGTCTTGTCCTTGGAGAAGAGATATTTCCCACTGCAGTCCAGAACCATCGGAAAAGGACATGAGGCCACATACCCAACAGATGTTTTTCTGTAATCTGTTAGCATAGTGCTGAGCCCATTGCAAGAAGAGATTTGCTTTATGGGCAACAGCTGGTGATAGTAGCAACAAAACATAAGAAGTTGGAATGAAAAAAAGGAAATTTAATGGGAAGTTGCAAAGGAAGACTTTCTCCATCTAGTAACAATTATTAACACAAAGTGTTTATTTAGATACAGGTCTGTTCCAGGTCTTGGGAAAGCTGACTAGCTCAGATGTTGTATTATCCCCATCCTTGTTTGTTCTGGAGAATTTTAATTTTAGATAATCTATTTGAGATTAAGTTCAAACTGATGAAGCGGCTTTCTTTAAATGGGTGACATGTATCGATGGATCAATTCATTTCAGCATAGTGGCACAAGAGTTGGTTAGGATCACCTGATAAGGTTCCTTCCACCTTGGTTGGAGGGAACCTTTCAAAATATATCATTTCCAATGGAAAAAATCTCCTGGTTGAAGTCCATGGTCCTTGAGGTTTTTGTCTCCTGGAAGTTCACTATAGAGTCTTAATGGAAACAGCACCTCCTTAACTAGGTCTTACTTTCCCTTTAGACAAATGAGGAAATAAAGAGAAAGGCTTATTTTAACCAAGAGTAAAACAAATTCTGCTACTATAGAAGACAGTTATCAGCTTTCCAAGTCATGAGATCAGAAAACCACGCTGAAGACTCAAGTGAGAAAGTTAATCTGCTGTCACCCTGGAGATGGCTCCATAGTTTATTTCTTTTAGTTTTTGTAGAGCAGATTATCTACGACTAATGGGGCCAGTCCTGCCTATTATCTAGCTGTTTGCTAAAATTATCAATCCTTTGAGCCTTAGCAATCCCTAAAAGAACTGACGGTCTGAGGATCAATTGAGTGGACAGGGGCTGCAAGGAGCAGGGTAAGTAAGGGGGGGTGGTGTCAGAGTCCAGATATGCATCCCTGCCTGTTCTTTAATAGCAAGTGAGCTCCATTCCCAGAGCCTCAGTTTACTTAAGGTTTCATGAGATGAGAAAAATGTTCGTGCCCTATCTTCCCTGTAGGGTCATGGTGGGAATCAAGGGAGACAATGAAATAGAAAGCATTTGTAGACCTTTAAGAGTCTGACAAATGGAAGCCCACCAAGAGCTCCCAAGGACTTCTGCAGTTGGATCCTGGACCCCCTTTCTCTGCAGTCTGGCAACACTCTGTGTTCTCTTCTATTAGAGAATATTTCTTTATACATGTTTACATCTCCTTTCTATTAAACTGTGAGCTTGAGGAGAGAGCCTGTCTTACCTTTGTAATCGATACTTAGCAGAATGTTCAGAACGTGGAAACCTCCTTTTGGCAATGGCTTGTCAAATGCGTGGAAGCAAGCAATTCCTGTGAGGATTTAGCTGCAGGATACTTTTATTTAATATCACACAAAATGAATCCTATTCTTGTTAACTACCAAGTAATCATAACCTAGATGGATTGCTTAGTGATAATTTTTATTCATCTGAGAATTTTTTATTATGTGGCACGGAGAACATTGTCCCTGGGTGAGGGCAATTAGTGTGGGAATGATTCCTGGATGCTTTTTGCCTTTAGGATTCAGTTACCTTGAGCCACATGGGGTTCAGGTGGATTTCCCTTCAAGCAACATGGCTACCCTGCAGGTGAGCTGGAATCTATAGGAAAAAACCGAACTAATTAGCCCCAAACAGTGGTTCTCAATGGGTGGTTCTAAAATAGCAACATGAATGTCACTTGAGAACTTGTTAAAAATGCAAATACTCAGGCCCCAGACCTAAGTAATTAGAAAATCTGTGGGTGGAACCCAGCGATCTCTGGTTTTAATCACTTCCAAGTGATTCTGATACACACCTGCATTTGAGAATAACTTCCAAAACCAAGGAAAATGCAGTTAGATATCTGTGAATGCAGGTCCTTACCCTCCCACTTAGGATGGCTTCATCTCCAGGTAACTATCCCATCTTCTATTGTCTTCACAACTAAGAAGTATATTGTGTCCCATTACAAGGAACCCGGATGGTGTATGGATCTGAAATCAGTGTCTTATTGGACAGGGCCCCCGTCCCACTTCTCTGTGGTTCTCCCTGCTCTGCCTTCATTTGTGGGTTGGCTTCATGTTTGTGCTTTACCATGTTAGCGAATTATATGTATTTTGTGCTGGTAATGTTAGGGGTTTGGCTCAGGGACCATTGCTCACTGCACAGAAAGTCAATCACCGAGACAACAAGGGAAGAAGGCTTTATTATACTATGGGTGACATCCATGGGAAAGACAGGAGAAAAACCTCAAATCTGTCTCACCTCCTCCCCTTCCCCTCCCTGACTAAAGTTAAAGGTTTATATAGTAGGGGAGGAAAAAGGAAGGACAAGGAAAAGGAGTTGGTAAGCAGAAAGCAGGGAATCAAATAAGGGGTGTAGCATCTCACTGTCACCACACACGGGGAAAATAGGAATTATAAGGTTAAGGAGGAGCGGTTGTTCAATAGGAAGCAGGTGCATCTCATTGTACAAATATTCTACGGGCATCCTGCTCATTGGAAAGCTGGGCCACTTTCAGTCCCACCTTTCTATTTATTGATTCCTCAGTCATGGGGATCTGGTCGATCTTTCTGGCTGCTTCGTGCTGAGGAGGGCCATTGTGAGATAATGGTGAGGAATGAAAACGTTGCACCCGAGCATGGTGACTCCGCAACTTAACACGGACTAACTTGACAGATAAGTGGGTGGTTGGTCAGCAGCACCCCAAAGAAGCTGACCCATTGTGGCTGCAGTTTGTCTTTAGCCTGGTTGGATTTCTAGGTTTTCGGCAGGACTTGATCCCTTGGTTTTAAAGAGTGGAGGGGCATGTCCATGGGGAACTGGAGTCCATTGGGAGATAACTCAGAGACTAGTTAGTACTGCATATCTTCGAATTGTTTTATAGATAATCTAGCTTCTGTTTGGGGGGGAGGAAAAAGTCCTCAAGTGACAATATTTCAAAGCGGTGAGTAGCCAATCCACTTGTGGGGAATACCTGTATCCTCAGCAGGGCAAGGGACAAGACCTTTTCCTAGCTAAGATTTGTCTCTTGGCAAATTTTATTTATTTTTATTTTTCGTGTTATTTTTAAATTTCGTTGTATTTGTTTAAGTTGACAAATAATAATTATTCATATTTATGAGGTACATAGTGATATCTCACTCTATATAGTAATGTATAGTGAACAGATCAAGTAATTAACATAACCATCATTCCACAAACTTTTATCATTTCTTTATGTTGCAAATTTTCAATATCCCCCTTCTAGCTCTTTGAAACTCTAAAATATATTATTGTTATTTTGTTTTTGTTTTTATTTTGTTTTTTGAGTCAGAGTCCCATTCTAGTCAGGCTAGAGTGCAGTGGCATGACCATGGTTACTGCAGCCTCTACCTGCTGGGCTCAAGTGATCCTTCTGCCTCAGTCTTTCAAGTAGCTGGGACTCCAGGCATGCACCACTATGCTAATTTTTTGATTTTTTTTTTTTAATACAGACGAGGTCTCGCCATGACCTCCCAAAGTTTTGGGATTACAGGTATGACCCATAGCCTGGCTGATATTATTGTTAATTATAGTCATCTGCCAGTGATATAGAACATTAGAACTTACCTCTTTCTACAATTCTTTTTTTTTTTTTTGAGTTGGAGTCTCATTCCGTCACCCAGCTGGAGTACAGTGCCTTAGCAAATTTTAGAAAGAGACTTCTTTAGTGTCCTATTCATTCTTTCAGATTTTTCCGCAAAACTAGGGTCACCAAGATAAATGCAGTTTTTGATCAATACTTAGCAGCGGCAATATTTCCTGGGTTACCTGGGCTATAAACGTGGCTCCATAATTACTTTGGAGAGTTTATGAAAGTCCATTTTGGGATTGATTTCCTTCATTAGACCCTTGACTTCATTCCTGGTGGGGTAAGCCTCAACCCAGTCTGTAAAAGTATTAACAAAAACTAGCAGATATTAAAAATTTCCAGGGGTTTGGAAAGTATCGAGAAATCCAATTGCCAGTCTTATGATCTCTGTTTTAACTTAAATGCTGGCCAGTTGCTGCATCTAGATTCCAACAGAAAGGGGAAATGATGAGGCATCTTGTCACGGCCATGTGAATTTAAGTTTTCTTTTTTTTTCTTTTTGAATAAATGCCCAGGAATATGATTGCTGAATTATACAGTAAGTGCAGGTTCAGCTTTTTTTTTTTTTTCGAGTTAGGGTCTCACTCCGTCGCCCAGACTGGAGTGCAGTGGCATGCTCCCGGCCACCGCAGCCTCGACCTGCTGGGCTCCGGCGATCCTTCCGCCTCAGCCTTCCAAGTAGCTGGAACTACAGGTGCGCGCTACCACACCCGAATAATTTTTGATTTATTGTAGAGATGAGGTCTCGCCAAGTTGCCTGGGCGGGTCTTGAACCCATGGGCTCAGGCAATCTACTCACCTCGGCCTCCCAAAGCACTGTGATTACAAGCTGAGCCACCGAGCCCAACCCCTCATGTTCAGTTTTTTAAAGAAACCACCAAAGTATTTCTGGTGTAGGTATACTATTTATCCATCTCACCAGCAAGGCATGAGGGCTGATTTCTCTGCAACCTTGCCAACACTTTGTATTTTTACTAATTTTTATTTTGATTGTTCTAGGAGTTGTGTAGTCATCTCAGCTTGTATTTCCCTGATAGCTAGTGATGCTGGACATCTTTTCATGGTCTCATTTCCCATCTCTATATAGTCTTCACTGATATGTCTCTTCGTGTCTTTTTGCCCATTTCCTAACTAGATATTTTTTTACTGTTGAATTTTGAAAGCTGTTTACATATGCTAATATTTGTATGTTCTATTCTAAATATGGGTCCTTTGCCACATATGTAGTTTGCAAATATTTTCTCCTAGTCTGTGACTTGTATTTTCATCCTCTTACTAGTATCTTTCACAGAGCAAAATATTTTAATTTTGATAAGTTCTAATTAAAAATTTTTTTCCTTCATGGATTGTTCTGTTTGTGTTGTATCATTACATTCTTCAATTTTTTTTTCTGCTCTAATATCTTTTTCTTCTTTGGGCACATCATTGATCTGAATGTTAACACCTTTGATACTGCTCCATAGGTCCCGGAAGCTATGAATTTTTTCAATCTTTTCCCCTCTGTTGTTTATAGCAGATGACTTTTATTGATCTATCTTCAAGTTTTCTGATACTTACTATTCATGTAAATTCTGTTATTGAGCCTCTCCAATAAATTATTTTTGTCATTTTATATTTAATTTTCACAATTGTCCATTTGGTTCTTTTTTATAGTACTAATTATTTGCCAAGAATGTCCATCTTTCTAATTGTTTCAAGAGTCTTTGCCCTCACCTAATGGAGCATGATTATAATAATTGCTTTAAAGTATTTATCTAATTATTTCAACATCTGCATTATCTTTGGCTTACTATTTGTTGATTGTCTTTTTTCCCCTTGGGGTTTTTTTTTTTTTAAAGGTTTTTATAGTTCTTATGTATGTTGGGTAACTGTGGATTCTATTTTAGATATTTTAAAATATGTTACAAGATTTTGGGTCTATTGAAATCTTCTGGGGAATGTTGACTTTGTTTTGTTTCAACAGGCAGTTAACCCAGTTGGTTTTGTTCTGCAAGTCCTGATCTGTCTTCTGTGGATATCTGAATAATAAATGTTATTTACTTTTCAAGGCTATTGCAGTGCTGTTTTGGTCTGCTTTACATGTGTGCCACCCAGAGGTCAATCTGAGTCCTGGAGAATGTTCCACCTTGTAGTTCAGTTCTCAAAGCCTTTGCTATGTTGATTCTTGCCTATTTCATGCATGTATAGCTCAGGGATGATTCTAGGACTTCATACATTGATCTAAAAGATGTCTTTCTTTAGCTTCTTCCACTCTGTGATGTTCCTCACACACAGCACCCTTTCCTAGTTAAAAGGCTAAGGCATTAGCATCTCTGTGTGTGGCACACTTTCTACGACAGGGTCCACTTCGGAGCAAAGTGGTAAAAGACTGAGCCTCTAGGGATGCTATGACCACTGTCGCCACTGTGGGGATTGAGACCTGTTATGGGTGTTCCCCAGACCTGAGGTTGGAAGACTCCACAGAGCTCTATACTGTAGGGTCTCTTTGGTAAGTTCTCTGGCTAGTGTAAGAGGATTTTCTCTTGGAACTTTTTATATTTGTGTCTGTTCACAACTCCAGGATTAGGGTTACTCTAAACTCTAAAGCAATTAGGAAAGGAACCAAATTAAAAAAAAAAGGGGGGGTGAGAAAATTCAGTGCCATATGGGTCATCTTCCGAGTTTGTTTTATCCAGTCTGTCTTATTTACTTTTCATAGTTCTCCAATAGTTTCTATATTATTTTCATAGTTGTTAGTTCAGTTAACGAGAGACAGGCTAAGTCCATCCTAACTGGAATCAGGCCCCTGAATCTTAGCCTTTAAGTTAGAAGGTCATGGTTCAGATGTAAAGGAGAATAATTGGAAGAATATTCAACAATTATAACAAAACTTACTCTTCCAGGAATCTAGGTAAACTTGTGTCTGAACTACAGGTGGGATTACTGGGGAGAGCTGAATGAAAAGACTTTTAGGAGAGGATCCTGTACCCGTTCCTCCCTCTCTGCCATGTCGTCTTCAAGGTGGGTCTAGGGTAACACAGCTCCCCAACAGCAACTGGGATCTGAGTGTGCAGGAGACCTGTGCTCCACTTCCATCTGAAGCCCTGGGAGATGAAAGCCTTCTAAGGAGTCTGTGCCATCATGGCATAAGAGTGGTAGAGATGGCTGTGGGGCATCGAGGCAGAGAGGGCCAAAGATAGCCCCACTGAGTTACTCTTGGTACCAGAGAGACCTACAAGAACAGCTGAAGGTTCTGTGTATCTCTGAGAAAAGCCTGGAAGAAAAAGGAAAGGAAAGTCTCATGGTCAGGATGGAAGGAAAAACCAACAAAGGGCCCCATGGCCCTGGAAACAGGGGCCCAAATTCAAATGCAAGCATTTCAGTAGAGTCAATAGAGGCACGATGATGCTGTGTACTTCTTAGTACAGTCTACCATTGTGAATGTTGGTAAGGGAATAAGTCAGACCTGTGTACAAATTTGTGACCTGTCGGTGCACACATGGTATTTAAACTTATGCGCCTGGCTTAGGTGTGGGTGTGCACAGAGATGGGAAACCAGGAAAGATTAAGGCCTAGAGTCCTCTGAAGTTTAGAGGATGAAAAGATGAGGAGAAACAGGCAACAGAGACTGAGAACGATGGACCAGCGAGGTGGAAGGAGAAGAAAGAGAAAGTGCCAAGGAAGGAATGAGGTACTGTGCCATATACTACTACTGGGGGCATGGAGGAAGCTTGGGGACATGGAGACAGTTTGACCTGGCTGTTAGATGTGGAAACATGGAGCATGAAGGTCACCTAAGACATGCCAGTAAAGTGGTGAGGACAAAGCCTGAATGCCATGAATTAAAGACAGATGGGATGAAAGTTATGGACAGAGGATACAACCAACTATTTTGAAGAATTTTGACATTAATCAAAAGAAAATATAGTGCACTATCTGGAGGAATGAATTCTTTTTGAATGACAGCTATCCTAGCATGTTTGTGTGCTCATTGAAGAGTGGAAAAGTGGCGATACTGCAGAGGGCATGAGATGCCGCCAGTGCGCCTGTATGGGGCGGTCTTTAGGGAGGAGCAAGGTGGGACGATCCAGTGTGTCCAGAGGTAAGGCAGAGTATCCAAATAGAGATGAAGCAAGTTGGGCCAGTGGGTGGAGGAGGCTGGATGAAAGTTTTATTCTATCTCTGTTTTCTGTCTTAATTTTTGTACCTGTAAAACAAAAATTAAAAAAAAAAGGATACTACCTACTTTGGTGAGTATCACAGGGAATGCATTTAACTGTATTTTGAAAATTACAAGACATTGTACAAATATAATTGTTATGGACCTTGGAAAAGTTGTTTCCTCTCTTCAGATATCAATATTTCCTTCCCGAGGCCCTCAGAATCCTGGAATGTTGATTTGGGAGGCACCAGTCCCTGACTGCTTAGTGTGACATATCTCCTCCAGGGCAAATTCTCTTCCTTCACTCTGACAGTGGAAGAATGGTAAACCTTGAGTCCTGTTGCTCATTTGAACTTTAGATTTTGTGTTTTGATTCTGCTGTCCTATGCTTCTAGATGCTTTGACTCTAACAGACACCGCATTTCCTATTCAACTCAAATAAAAGGTGCAAGAAACAAGATTCAGACCTCAGATTTTCCCAAGAGGATTAAAAGAAAAAATTCTTCTCAATGCCCTTAAATCTAGGTTTAGGCAACTTTTCTCTCAATGGTGATAATAGCCCTTTGAGAATTTCTTTTTAATTATCTTAGCTCAGTGGAAACCAGATAGCTTAGGAGACGAAAACCACTTGTTTCTATCAATTTATTATCTTTTGAACAAATATCCTTTAGACACAAGTTGAAATTATGTTTTTCTATTAGTGCGAGAAGAGAAACCAATTCAGATTCATGAGAAATTATTGAAATTAGCAAGATAGAATTTCAGTATCAGAGAAAAGTAAGTATTTAAATTACCTGTGAGGCTATTATTTTTCAAGATTTATAAGTTGCAATTAAATATAAAACATTTGGGTCACAAAAACTCTTTAAACGACAAAACTCCTAATTGCTTATCACCCCCAATTTTAATAGGACTTTTTAAACAGAGAAAAAAAGGCAATTTTACCTGAAAATGCTGGATAATTTACTTATGATTTTTAACCTACATTACCATAACCTTTCAAAGAAATCAACCAAGTGTGTGTTTGATAATCTACATTCAAGTTCATTGCATACTCATTTGACAGTTTGGTTGGCTCTTTGGGAGCCATTCAACTCTGACTGAAGCAATTTATATTTGAAACTTATCCCAGCTAAGCAGTACTAGACTTAAATGTAGATGGAAAAGAAATGAAGCTGGTTTTCAGCCCTTGGGGACCTTTGTTGTTCATTTCTTTTTGTCCTGGATTCAGCACTCCTTTCTCCCTTCTCTTCCTGTCTGTGCCTTGCATCATATATTCTTACCCCACTCACCTCTCTAAGGAATTAAGCCTCAACTCAAAGAATCGAGTAGACTTGCTGTGGGGTGGATGGAGGGGGTGGGGAAGGGGTGGCACAGAGTGGGGACCAGGAGAAAGTTTGCTAGCAATCAGAAGGCCAAATGTGATGTTTTTATAAACCGATATGAGATGTCTTAGGACAAAACACCAGTAGACGTGGAATTCTGATTTGCAGTGACGGACAGATGAGGCACAGATAATTTGGGATTCTGTAGTATGTCTCAAATGGCCAGTACTCCGAGGGAGCTTCAGCTTTAGAGTCGATCTCCAGGAAGTCTTATCCTCAGCATCGCTTTATACAAAGGCTTTTCTACTAACTCCACAGTTTTTTCAGTGTCTTCCAGGGTCAAAGAAATTCTCTGATGTAGGTAAGGCGTGAGCATTAGCCTTAAATTTCTTTTTTTTTTTTTTTTTCCACGTTGGAATCTCACTCTGTCTCCCAGACTGGAGTGCAGTGACCGCTCCCAACCACTGCAGCCTCGACCTCCTGGGCTCCAGCAATCCTTCTGCCTCAGCCTTCCAAGTAGCTGGAATTACAGGCATGTGCTACCATGCCTGGCTGATTTTTTTATTTTATTGTAGAGATGAGGTCTCACCAAGTTGCCCAGGCGGGTCTCGAACCTGCAAGTTCAGGCAAACAACTCACCTCAGCCTCCCAAAGCGTGGGATTATAGGCTGAGGCACTGAGCCTGGCTTGGAATAGTTTCAGTAGGGTTGATATCAGCTCCTCCTTGTATGCTTTGTAGAATTCTGCTGGAAAGCCATCCAGTCCAGGGCTTTTTTGGTAAGTAGTTTTCATATGACAGAGTCAATTTCCTGGGTTGTTATTGGTCTATTTAGTGTCTCAATGTCTTCCTGTTTCAATGTGGGAAGGTTGTGTGATGTCAGAAAGTCCTCCATTTCATTTATGTCATCAAGTTTGTTTCCATATAGATGTACATAGTTATCTTTCATAATCTTTTGTATTTCTTCGGGGTTAGTTGTAAATTAATCTTTTGCATTTCTGATTGTGTTTATTTGGGCTTTTTCTCTTTTTCTTGGACATTCTGGCTAGAGGTCCTTCAATATTGTAGATTCTTTCAAAGAACCAGCTTTTGTTTTGTTGATGTTTTCTATGATATTTTTGTCTTCTATGTCCCGTATTTGGGCTATTATTTTTGTGATTTGGATTCTTCTGCTAAAGTTGAGGTTTTGATGGTCTTCCCTTTTCAGTTCCCTTAGGTGATTTGTTAGGCTCTCAACTTCTGATCTTTCTATTTTCTTGATGTGTGTTCGTAGAGATAAATTTCCCTCTGAGAACTGCTTTCAGGACATCCCAGAGGTTTTGGTAAGATGTTTCTTCATTTTCATTTGTTTCCAGGAATCTTTCGATTTCTTCTTTGATTTTAGTGTTGACCCAGTCATTGTTCAGCATCATGCTATTTAGTGTCCATGTCTTTGTGGGCTTTGGGGAAATGTTGTTGGTATTGATATTTATTTTTATTCCACTGTGGTCTGAGAACGTACATGGCAAGATTTCAACTATATGGAATTTGTTTATGCTTGATTTATGGTGAAGGATGTGATCACTCTTGGAGTATGTTCCATGTGGTGATGAATATAATGTATATTCTGTGGTTGTTGGGTGGAATAATCTGTAGGTATTTATTAAGTTCATTTGGATGAGTGTCAAGTTTAGGTTTTGGATCTCCTTGTTGATTTTTTGCCTCGATGATCTATCTAAGGCTGTCAGTGGGGTATTCAAGTCTTCTGCTATAATAGTGTTAGAGTCAATATCTTTTTTCAGTTTATTTAGTAGTTGCTTTATAAATGCTGGTGCTCCTGTGTTGGGTGCATATATGTTTAGTATAGACATATCTTGTTGA
>CAUYQG010262718.1:0-11249 GCA_963574415.1 Tarsius wallacei
GCGCTACCATGCCCGGCTAATTTTTGGTTTATTGTAGAGATGAGGTCTCGCCAAGTTGCCCAGGCGGGTCTCGAACCCGCGGGCTCAGGCAATCCACTCACCTCAGCCTCCCAAGGCACGGGATTACAGGCTGAGCCACTGGTAGCAGGAGCTTCAAAATAGTTGTAGTGTGTCTTTCAGATTGGTTCTTTGGTGCCAGCGAGGATGGAGAGAAATTTCTGAAGTGGTTATACTGCTTCAGAATTGATACTTTAATTGACTGTTTTTCGCTAGAACTCTATAATATTTACCTTTATATATATATATATATAAATTGGAAATCTGGAAGACAAAATGCAATATATATTACAGTGTTAAATCGCCTTAAACATCAGTATTTATAGCTTCCTAGGTTTTTTCCCCTAGAAGTTGAAACTTTTTCTGATGCAAAATATATAATAATTAACACGTGTAAAGCTTGTCAGTCTTCATATTTCAGGATAGAAACTAAACTGTATATTATATGATTTTATATATATATATATGTATATATATATATATATATACATACTTATGATAAAATTTAATTTATAAATTAGGAATAGTAAGACACTAACAACAATAACTAATAATAAAATGGAACAACTTTGACAATATACTGTAACAAAAGTTACGTGAATGTGATCTCTCTCTCTCTTTCTCTCAAAATATAACATTTTTGGACTATAACTGAAACCAGTAACTGAAACTGTGGACAATGAAACTATGGATAAGGGGAGACTTCTCTACTTTTAATTGCCCCTTTAGAAGGTGAGACTATTACAGTACAACTTTCTATAATTGCTTCTCTTATAGTTTTCACAAATAATGTGAATTTTAACATTTCGTATTCTCACTAAAGTATGTTCATACAGCAAATTTTAAGTTGAACTATTTTTGTGGGAAATGCCTCTTTTCTTGAAGAGAAACTTATTTTTCATATGATAGTTTACATGTGTAGGTGAAGATTAGACACATGCAAACTGTGGATTTTTCCGGTGTTATGCAGAAGGCTCTTAGACAACTTGCTTTGTTTTGAAGGAAAAAGGTAAGAAACTCAAGGATTCGTTGAAATAAACACCCTGTAAAGAAATACACAGAATAGTTTACTGAAGGAGAGGGGCAGCACACACTGTCAAAGTAATTGTTTTTCTTTCCTGGAGGAAAACCAGAAAATGTCGTTGAGTTTAAGTATCTGCATAATAAGTCACCTCATTGTGCCCCAGACATGGAGTTCTTAGGCTGGGTGCAGCCTCCCTTCAATAAGACCCAGGCACAAATGAGTGAGATTAGGAAGAGCATTGTGCTGAGAAGTCTGAAAAACACCTGACAAAAAACAAATGAACAGTGGGCAGTAAAAGTGCTATCCACAGTACCTGGTGCTGGAACTGCAATTCACATTCAGCACATGAGGAAAGGTCAAGAAAGGTGGGAAAACTACAGGTGGAACCTGCCACATGATTATCAGAATTCCACAAAAGGAAGCTTTGAGTTTCCCCTTTAGCGATCTGATAAGGGCATGGCATTTGTGCTACATGATTTTATTTGGTAGTGTGAGGTAATTTAATAGACTCATTGTACTGAGAAAGTTAAGGCAAGTAACTTGAATTTCTCTATCCTAAAAAATGTACTGTTTTTCCTAGTTTACTTTGGAAGTGGTGCAGTCCCTATGTTATTGGCACTGGGCAGTTACTGCAGCAAGGAAATCTACCTGCAAGGTACAAGTCTGTACCTTGGCATCAGTGAGGTGTGCATGCATATATCAAGGTGGGTATTCACCTTGGGCAGACATCAATTCTAACCACTTGTAGATGCTTGCCTTTGATAAAGCTGATCTTCTTAGCCTCGTCTTCATGGCTGTGTAGATCAGTGCTTATGGTCACAACCTCATTTTGAAAACAAAGGGAAAGATTTCTTACCAACCAGTGCCTCTTTGACCTTCCTAGACCTACATACGAAATTATGATATTTCTCAGTGCAGAATAACTGATAAAATTGGAATGGCTTTTTCTCTATTTGTGTCTTGTAAGGGTATATTGCTTATTTAACACATTAACATTAGGTATTGCCCATGGGAAGAAAACCAGAGGGAAAGTTGAAATTAGGTAACTTCCGGCTCTGTAGTGCCTTCCTAGGTTAGTATGAAGAGGCTGTAAGATGAAAGAGCTGTTTTGCTATGTTATAGTTCGTGGGTTACCTGCCAGTTAATCAGATTCCTTTACCTTAAAAGTATTTCTTTAGTGTTTTATGGCTCACAGGACAGGAAGAAGTAGGAATTAGTTCATTATATTTACTTTTATTATTTCAATTTTCTTACTTTTCTTTTTCTTTTTACCACTGTCTTCTTCTACCACTCTCAGTTTCTGGCTTCCCTCATGCCATCTCCAACTGTATTCACAAGGGAATGGCTGGCTCATAAATTTAAATTAATAGTGCTGGGTGGATAACCAAGTATATTCTCTGTCATGTGGCCTCCACTCCAAGAAATAATATTTTCACTGTTTATCCATACATTCTTGTAACATTTCTGAACTTTTCTGGCCTGCTTAAATCTATCAGACTAGAAATCCCTAAAGACCAGACTATTCTGTGAGATTTATGATTCTGTGTTTTAGTCAAGTAGAGACTGCATCTATCTTCCGATAGATAAGTATTTTCAATTCCACTGTTGTCTGAAACAAGGTGGTGCATTTTTAAAAGAGACAATATTGTATAGAGGAAGGGACAAAGACCTGCGAACCAAATGCCTGATTTTAAGCACTGACTCAGTTGCTAACTACTAATGTGACTTTGGTAACCTTGGACTAGTCACTTACTCTCTGTCGGTCTTGATTTCCTCATGTGAAAAAAAATCTACATCAGTCTATGTAGTTTTTAGATTTACATTCAATAAATAATTTACAGTGCCAGCAATCTTTATTTATCTATGCAGATTGAATCTGAGTTGTGAAATTAGGTGCACATCATAGAACAGAGTATGTTCCAGACAATAGCAATTATTTATTCAGGCAGGAAATAAATTATGTGGATGTGCTTGTGTGTATGTAAAGGTGCACATACGTTATAATATCTAAAAATATTGTTTTTACACATTGTATGAAAAACACATATTCTGTTTTGTCTACTTATTGCTGCTTAACAGACCACCAAAAGTTAGTATCTTAAACAGTAATAGTTTATCATTTATCATCCTTTTTTGAATGACTTAGCCTCAATGAATGGTTCTTCTGCTCCATGTAATATTGGCTGGGATTGAAGTCATCTGAGGGCTCTGCTGGGTTAGAGTCCAGAATGACTTCACTCACATGCCTTGGTGGGCACAGCTGAAAGGTTGGGCTCAACTAGGACACTGGAAAAGCTGAAACTTTCTTCTATCCATGTTATCCTAAGGCCTCTCTCTGTCCACGTGACTGCTCCACTTAGTTTGTCCATGAGAATAGGTTAACTTACATGAAGGCTCAGGGCTCCCAAAAGCACAAATGTGGAAGCTTCTAGGTCTTCTTCAGCCTTAGGTTTTGAAACTCACATAGTGTCACTTCTGCCTCATTCTTGGGTAAAGAGAGTCACAGGACTAGATAACATTCATAGTCAGTTCATTGGGGATCATCTTTGGAGATAAGTTAGTTTATGCTCATTGTTATTTATTTATTTATTTATTTATTTTTGAGTTGGCGTCTCACTCCATCGCCCAGACTGGAGTGCAGTGGCCGCTTCCGGCCACCGCAGCCTCGACCTGCTGGGCTCCAGCGATCCTTCCACCTCACCTTCCCAGTAGCCGGAACTACAGGCGTGCGCTACCACGCCCGGCTAATTTTTTTGATTTATCGTAGAGATGAGGTTTCGCCTGCCCAGGCGGGTCTCGAACCATCGGGCTCAGGCAATCCACTCACCTCAGCCTCCCAAGGCGCGGGATTACAGGCTGAGCCACCGAGCCCGGCTCGCTCATTGTTTTTTAAAACTGGAATATACAGAACATTTTAAAGAAGAAAAGAAAGTAAAAATTACCCATACAGATTTTAAGATTTACTATGAAACAAATAGTTGCAAAATAACATGCATCTTATAATTCTATTTTGGTTGAAAGTGTGTGTGTGTGTGTGTGTGTGTGTGTGTGAACACACAAGGTAAGAAATCTGCAAGAATAAACATCAAAAACTAAAGTAGCTTTGTGTTGTGGAATTATGGATGATTGTTATTTTCTTATTTTTGTCTCTATTTTTCTAACATTTTAATAATGCATATGCATTACCTGTGTAAAATATTGAATCTGTTTAAGTCCCATCACCCAGTGATAACAGCTATTAATATTTGGTGAATTTCTTCCTAGTTACTAAACATTCTTTGAAAACATAATTTTACTCATTATATTGCTTTCTATTATAGAGATATATTATGATTTGTTTAATCATTTTCTACTACTGTGTATTTAGGTTGTTTATGTATGTGTGTATTATTATTTTAAACAAAATGATGAACAATTTTGTACATATTTAACTATATAAATGATGATTTTCTGTAGATTAAATAATAAAAATGAAGTTTCTGGGTAAAGAGGCATGGATTTTCAAATTTCAAAAACACTGTTGCCAACTGCTTTTCAAAAGGTTACACAAATTTGTTCTACTTTTTTATGCTCTCTTGTGGAAGCCTCACCTGATTCAGGACCATTAGTTGTAGAGTAATTGAAAATATTAAAATACAAACTAATATATTTATGTGTGTGTGTGTGTGGGTGTCTATGTGTCTACCTTAGCTTTTTTAAAAGACTTAAAATGTTAAAATACATGTGTGCATTTGCCAGCTTTTTGTTTTTGGGTTAAGTATTTTTCTTTGATTTTGGTCCCACTTAATTGATTTCGGTGTTTTTTTTTTTTTTTTTTTTTTTTTTGCCCAGGCTGGACCATTGTGGCATGATCATGGCTTACCTTAGCCTTTTCCTCCTGGGCTCAGGCAATCATTCTGCCTCCCAAGTAACTGGGACTATAGGCACATGCCACCACAGCTGGCTAATTTTTTGGTATTTTGTAGAGACGAGTTCTTGTTATGTTGCCTAGGCTGGTCTTGAATTCCTGGGCTCAAGTGATCTTCCCGCTTCGGCATCCCAAAGTGCCTGGCCTTATTTCACTTTTGTTTAGTGGTGTGCTGATAGATATTAACCAACCAACTCTCTGGAAAAAAAATGGCTCTGACTGTTGTGTTTCATGATTCTTGTGGTGTAAATATTCTCACTATTGCCACTTTTAAGCTACCAATGTAGCACTGAATGTAGAGTTGAAAAGCAATGTGTAGCAGCATACCATTATACACTATTTCCACTATACAGATAGTATAAATGTAAATAACCTCAAGAACACTGATATTTGTGAAATGTAGTAAAATATTTACATCAGTATTTAATACCTTTGTTTTTAATATAACTTACTTAAGTTTGCATCATTTAACTATTAATCATGGCAGTATTTAGTAATAGGCTAACAAAATTCCTGACAGTTTAATAATTGGCTTTGTAACTAGTACACCACTGTTTTTTATTTTTTCTCTGAAGCCAGAATATAATGCATCATCTATGATTTCCAGTTTTGTTCTTTTTGAAGCAGATTACTAATTTCACAGACCTTGTTATGAAATTTGGGTGTGGAATTTTTCTGAATATTTATGACTCCCAATCCTAATCAATCTTTTATAGTTGTTTCATCCACAATTTAACAAATTCCTTCCTTCCTTCTGTCCTTCCTTCCTATAGCTTACCCTTACTGAGTTGCAATTTCATTTTCACGGAAATGAATTTCTTTCTTTTCTCTTTGCACTTATACTTCACCATTACCATTTTATGTAATATCCAAAGTACAGTTGGCATCTATGGGCTTGTGACTAATCACATTGGCTCTTGGTAAATAAACAGTTTCATTGGTGGGAGCAGAGTTGCCCAGGCATTCATGGCCATGAGAATTTCCTGGTTATGTGTATGCAACATGCCATAGGCCTGGAGATGAGTTAGTGAGTACTGTGTTTTGTGTTGTTTCTTTCATCTGAAAGATAGTCAGGTAGAAATAGTTAGTAGAAATCCTTCATAATTAGCTAGATAATGCAGATTTCTACTCTCTTTCTTACAATGGACATTTATTATACTGATTCATACATGCTGTTTCCCCCATGACTAATACGAAGGATTGTGAGAGGGCGAGGCAGAATTATAGGGAAGGTATGTGGCAGCCAACTAGCCAGGAAAACAATCACAGCTGTGATCCTGTGCTCCAGGGTCACTAGCACTTGTTTCTAGCCAGCTGAGATAATGAGGCTCTTGACATTTTATTTTTCTTGACACTTGTTTCTTTTCCTACTTTATATCCCACTGAAGTTATTATTAAGTCAAGTAATGTGAGAGCCAGAATGATCCTTACAGAGCAACTCCAATGCCCTCATTTAACAGAATTTCTCTCAAACTCTGTTTCAGTTCCATGGTTCTTTTTTGTTATATTGATGTGCACCTCAGGAACTTGGAGTTGCAGTGTTAACACAATTTCCTGCAGGAGACAAACATTTTGTGTTATGTGTCTGTGCAACCTCCTGAAATGTGTGGATAGGTAATTGAGGTTTGAGGGTACTAATAGTTAAGTAACTTGGGCAGAGTCTTCAATGCTACATATTAGAAACCTTGCAAATTTATTAGAAAGGTAAACAAGACTCCACTAAGTAAAAATGTCAAGAAATATTTGTGAAACTTTCAAATTTCCCCTGAGTCTCAAGGTATCCAAATGACCAAAGACAATTCAAGAAGTTAGTGACTGTCCCTTTGTTTTAAGAAATTCTTCCAGAAATGTCATTTCCCGTCTGCTTTCTGGCTGGAGACTTCTTCATAACCTTCTGTAAAAGAAGTTTAAATTTTTTTAAAACTAGAAACACACTCTTTGCCTCTGAATTACCTGCTTTCATGATTATTACTGCATCTTCTTCCTCTTCTTTTTGGTAATTCTTTCAGGTCAGAGAACTAATTTACCTCTAGTCAAAAAGAGCTTTGTAGGTCATAGGCATTTGGCAGTGTTGACTTTAGTGATAGGTTTTAAATGTTTCATTTGTCAGTACTATTAAAATTCACTTTATTTCTAGGATCAGTATTTTAGAATAAGTTCAGTAAATTTGAACATCTTCTGGTTTGACTTTCCCATACACAATTGCTAACTCCAGTCTTATCTTTGTTCATGTTATTCTTCCCACCTGAATACGTTGCCATATCAATCATTCTTTTTAACTGTAACAGTCAGGATTCTTTCAGTGTGAACCCGAAGCAAAGATAAAGTTTTACTATGCCTTAAAGAGTTAATCTAACTAGTCTATGTTATAAGCAAAGATGGGACATAAGTGATCAGGGCCCATGAAGTGCTTGTCGTGGTAAATGCTCCCTAGATATAGCCAGAAAAGCTTGCAAAGGAAAAGGCTCCTTAGGACTAAAAACTGACCACAGTTAGAGATGGCCCAATTGTGAGTCTCTTCAGACAAATTGCATTATCTTATTCAATCTTCGTGGCTTTGAGAGTGTCAGAGTCAATCTATCAAGTCACATAGTTATCAAGAAGCAGTGCCAGGATTCAAACCTAGTTCTTTCAGGTATAAAATTCATTTTGGTTTCCAATTTACAGTTACTATGGCATGAGCAGATAGTAAATGCTGCTTTGTGCTGCTTTGGTCTGGTTGTTTGATTTTATAAAAGAGGATTTCCAAATTTTCTTTACAGTGACTCAGGCATTTCATTTGCAGGCTAAGCAAGATTGATACCTAGGAATCATAGATCTGTTCATCAGCCCCATCCATTGAACTCACATTGAGAAAAAATTTAAAAAGTAGCCCCTGATATCCAGGGACTGATCTGATATTCATCACTAGGTCTTACTCATGGTACTATCAATGGACTATTACGCACAACTAGGCTTTGCTCTCCTGTTGAAGAACATCACAGAACATCAACACCAGACAAGGACACTGAAACCGTGATGGAGCGAGATAAAACCAAGATCATGGTACAATATATTCAATAATGCCTCTTTCTCTCTCAACTCAATGAGTGATTATTACTTGTTTACCAATTATAGCTTTTACTTCTCCTAATTGACCCTCCCTATAGATAAAATTCATTGAGATAGTCATAGAATTGGCCCCGATTTCTTATAGCACTCAATCTAGAGGGAAGTTCTATTTCCTTAGACCCTCCCCAATATTGTGCAACCGAATCCCCAAACCTTTAATAGGCTTTTTCTTTTTTTTTTATTTTTTATTTTTTTATTATGGTATTGTGGGGTACAGTTAGGGGTTAGGCATACCAAAATGCTTCGTTCAGGCACCCTTGATGATAAGAGGTGTCTCGCCATCCCCAGACAGATATTTACCACCATTAATCCCATCGCCCTCACCCCCCCCCATAGTTTCCCACCCCTGTCAGTCATTTTCTTGTGGTAATACGTTGGATGATCAAGGTCTACTATATGAGTGAGAACATGTGATACTTAGTTTTTTGTTTCTGTGAGAGGTCACTCAGTATTATGGACTCTAGGTCCATCCAGGTTGCTGAGAAATTCATGATTTCATTCTTTTTTATGGCTGCATAGTATTCCATCGTGTGTATGTACCACATTTTTTTAATCCAGTCCTCTTTGGATGGACAGCAAGGTTGCTTCCAGGTTCTTGCTATTGTGAACAATGCTGCGATAAACATACGAGTGCAGGTATCTTTTTTATAAAGTGATTTGAGTTCTTCAGGGTATATTCCCAGTAGGGAGATCACGGGGTCAAATGGGAGGTTGGTGTTTAGAGCTAAAATTCTACTTTCAATGGCAATACTTACTAACACATTTTACAAAACTCGTGTAAGACCTCTACACTGAAAACTAAAAGTCATTGCTGAGACAAATTAAAGAAGATCTAAATAAGCGGGGAAATGTTTATGGATTGTATCTGTGGTGATGCCCCTGCACCACTTGTACAAAAATATAACACATACATTTATGTAGAGTACACATTATTCAATAATGGTAATAAGCGACTATGCTACTAGTTTACGTATCTATGATATACTATACTATACTTTTTAACCATTATTTTAGAGTGTACTTCTTCTACTTGTTAAAAAAATAGTTAACTGTAAAACAGCCTGAGGCAGGCCCTTCAGAAGTATTCCAGAAGAAGGCATGGTTATCATAGGTGGTGACAGCTCCATGCATGTTATTGTCCCTGAAGAATTTCCAGTAGGACAAGATGTGGAAGTGGAAGACAGCGATATTGATTTTTCTGACACTGTGTAGGCCTAGGCTAATGTATGTGTTTGTGTTTTCATTTTAACCCAAAAAAAGTTTTAAAAGTTAAAAAAATTTAAATTTTAAAAATAGAAAAAACTTATAGAATAGGATATAAATAAAGAAAATACTTTTGTACAGTTGTACAATTTGCTTGTGTGTTTTTTAAGCTAAGCATTATTCCAAAAGAATCAAAAAAAATTTTAACATGTAAACTAGCTGGAAACAGTGGCTCACACCTGTAGTCCCAGCACTTTGGGAGGCAGAGGCAAAAGAATTAATTGCCTTAGCCCAGGGGTTCAAGGCTAGCCTGGGCAACTCATCTCCACAATAAACCAAAAAATTAGCCAGGCGTGGTGGCACACATCTGTAGTTTCGGTTACTTGAAAGGCTGAGGTGGAACAATCACCTGAGCCCAGCAGGTCGAGGCTGCAGTAACTGTGATCATGCCACCACACTCCAGACTGGGTGACAGACTGAGACTGATTCAAAAAAAAAAAAGTTTATAAAGTAAAAAAGTTACAGGAAGCTAGTTTATTATTGGAGAAAGAACGTCTTTTTATAAATTTAGTGTAGCCAAAGTGTACAGTGTTTATAAATTCTAAATTAGTGCACAGTAATGCCCCAGATCTTCACATTCACTCACTGACTCATTCAGAGCAATTTCCAGTCCTGTAAGCTCCATTCATGGTCAATGCCCTATACAGGTATGCTTATTTTAAGTCTTTTTTACATTTTTTTTAAAGTAAGAATCTCACAGTCACCCAGGCTGGAGAGCAATGGCACACTCAAGGCCACTACAGCCTCAAACTACTGGACTCAAATGGTCCTTCCGCCTCAGATTTCCCAGTAGCTGGAACCACAGGCACACACCACCATGCCTGGCTATTTTTTTGTTTTGTTTTGTTTTTTAATTGTAGAGTCAAGGTCTCACCAAATTGCCCAGGCTGATCTCAAACCCCTGGATTCAGGCAATCGTCCTTGCTTCCACCTCCCAAAGTGCTGGGATTACAGGCGTGAGCCACAGCACTTGACTTATACCATATTTTACTGTACCTTTCCAATGTTTTGATACACAAATACTTACCATTATGTTACAACTGCCTGTGGTATTCAGCGCAGTAATATGCTATAAGAGTTTACAGCCTAGGAGCTATGGGCCATGCCGTATAACCTAAGTGTGGAGTAGGCTGTATCATCTAGATTTGTGTAAAAACACTTTACAATGTTTGTACAACTTGCCTAACAACACATTTCTCAGAATGTATTGCTGTTGTTAAGTGATACATGACCATACCTTCAAATTTAAGATCCTGTGTGATTATTTTGCCAATGAGACACAGTGGTAGATAAAGTTATGATGCTTCTTAAAATTGATAATGATGTCTTAGATTTGATGAAATAAGTAAAGGCAAAGTGCTTAGAGCACCACTGGCACATATTAAGTGCCATATGAGTATTAACTATTATTATAATTATTTCTATTATGATTATCGTCATCTCCTTTACTATTATTACTCAGTTGTTCCCAACCAGATGCATTCCCAACAGACATACTAACAGAGAATATATATCTTTTTCTAACCCACAGGGAGCATTCACAGTAAATGACTTAGTCCAAAGGCAAAGAGAAAATCTCAAAATCCCTCAATTTATGTAAAATTAGAAATCAATCATAATACATTACTAGAAAACTCTATACCTGGATATATTAAGAAACATTCTTATATAACTATTAGATTAAAGAGAAAATAAAAATGGAAATTGCCAACTATTGAGAACCAAATAATACTGAGAGCACTGCATATTTTAAAACCCTTATTAGATCCGGGCTCGGTGGCTCAGCCTGTAATCCCGTGCCTTTGGGAGGCTGAGGTGAGTGGATTGCCTGAGCCCGCGGGTTCGAGACCCGCCTGGGCAAGCGAGACCTCATCTCTACAATAAATT
>CAUYQG010262719.1:0-11461 GCA_963574415.1 Tarsius wallacei
GCCCAGCTGATTTTTTGATTTATTGTAGAGATGAGGTCTCGCCTGCCCAGGCGGGTCTCGAACCCGCGGGCTCAGGCAATCCACTCACCTCAGCCTCCCAAAGGCGCGGGATTACAGGCTGAGCCACCGAGCCCGGCTCCAGGTAGGATTTTAGATTATACTGGCCTATGGTGTCTGTTGCAACTATTCATCTATGCCATTATAGCGTGAAAGCAGACAGTCAGCAAATGAATGAGTGTAAAGGTGTCCTATTACAAAACCAGGTGGTGGGGACTTGGCCTGCAGGCTATAGCTTGCTGACCACCGACATAAGTGATAATCTTCATGGTAAGAAACATGCAATCTTATCCCCCTTCCCACTTTACAGACAGACATAAGACCTAATAGAGTTTACTATTATTAAGAGAGTCTGGAGAATGTTTCAAAGTCATAAAATAATTTGGAGTAATAATAGTAATGCGAAGATCAGTGAACTAGGAAGCAGAAGATGTAGGTTGAAGCCAAATGCCACCATTTAACTATTTGGCAAATTGCTTAACTTCTATGAATCTGAGTTTCCTCATTTTCAAATTAAAATAAAAATGGAAACAGTACATACAGTGCTGAATGAGGAATAAGAATAGTAACAGTTTAACATTTGCGTATTCTCATAAAATTTAAAATGCTCTTTTCACATTTTTCATCACATTTTATGCCCAAAAGAGTTCTTAGTATCTACCTAAAGAAGATACTATCTAACTCACAACATTCTGGCATGTAGATATCATTACTCTTATCTAATGGATGAGACACCAAAAGTCATGTGAGGAGTAAAAGTGAGATGAAAATAATCTGATATACCTAACCTGAATTGTGCCCCACATCTTTAAAATTTTTTTTAAAAGAATAAAGAAAACTGAAAACCCAGTGCTACATTAGGATAAGGAAAAATAGTGTTTTCTAAATCTTTCCTCTACAAGTTGAAGTAGTGTGGTTTCATCATAGTACCTAAAATCCAATCAACATGCATGTCCTGGTACCCATTTGCATGTAATCAGTCACCACCCCTGAAGAAGCTTCTACTCTTTATATAGGGTCCCAATTAACTCCTAAGGAAAGGCTAGAAAAATCTCTGTTTATCGTTATTTGTCCTCCGAAATAGCATATCCAGGAAAACAGAGTGGCTGCTGTTTTCATGAACTCAGTATTACATAGTAACAGAAATCTAGGTATGTGTCCCACCTGTGTGATAAACCTGTCATGTTCAACTCCCAACAGCCCCTGCAGAGAAGTGTGTGGATTCTCCAATGCCTGAACCTGTGGAAAGAAAATGATGGCAGATGCACACCAGTACCTCCCTGGGCCCTAAACAGGAAGATCAGGCCAAAAGATACATACATCCTTTTCAAGTGTTTGAAGTTATCTCAGGCGTTACCTTTAAACATTTTACATGTTTAAAGAGCAAAGATTACAGTTGTTGAATGCCATTTTCAAAGCTCCTGATACAGTGGAATCTGGCACTTACGTGACCTGTGCTCTGATTTTTTTTGACACATATTTTTCTGCTGTTAAAGGGAACATAGTCTTATTATAGAAAACTAGGAACATATTTTTAAAAGCTTATGAGACAGAATAATGCATAATTCCATAAGAAAAGATAACTATTATTGTGACAGATTGGTGTCAAAGATAGTTACAACCATCCCTCTAATCCTGCATGCCCCCTTGCAATGTGACTTTGTCACTCTCCACATCCAGAAGGAGTTTGGGTTTTTCCCCCTTAAGTCTGGGCTGACACTGAAGCTTGTTTTGCCAGCAAAATGTGGCAGAAGTGACATGGTACAAACAGTGATGCTAGGTTTTAAGGGGACTTAGAGCTTATGTTTTTGACTGCTTAGAACCTTAAATCTCCATATTTAAAAAAAAACAAGTCTGCTAAAATAAAATATTTAAGAAAACTCTAAAGTATTATAACACTCTACAAGTCCAAATTTCAATTGAAAATCACTCATACACTCATATCCAAAACAGAGAAAATATCACTAAAATGACAAGAATACTGGAATTCTCTGACAAAGATTTGAAGACAGCACTCATAAAAATGCTTCATTGTGCAATTATGAACATGCTTGAACCTAACGAAAATACAGAAAGTCACAGGAAAGAAAGAAAAGATTTAAAGAAGAACCAAATAAAAACTTTAGAACTGAAACATATATAAAATGAAAATTTAAAACTGAATTGATGGGCTCCACAGCAAAATAAAGGGGACAGAGGAAAGAATGAGTGATGTTGAAAATTAAACCCTGGCAATTACTCATTCTAACCACAAGAGAGAAAAACAGAGTGAAAAGGAAGGTGAACAGTGCCTCATGTGGGACTATGACAATTGATCTAATATTGTGTCATCAAAGTCCAGGAAAAAAAGAAGAAAGAGAGTAGAGCTAAAAAAGTAATCAAGAAAATCATGACTTAAAATTTCTTAAATGTGTCAAAAGACATAAATCTATAGAGATAAGAAACTTAGAGAAATCCAAACAGGATAAACCCAAAGAAACCTTCATCAAGACATGTTATGGTTACATTTCTGAAAACCAAAGACCAAAAAAAAAAAGGAAAGCAGTCAGAGAGTAATGATATTTTCCCTATTACCTTTAGAAGAGAAACATTTTGGATCAGACAGAATCAGAATCTATGAAGACCAGAAAACAAGTGGCACAACATTTTTCAAGTATTCAAAGGCAAAATTCATCAATCTGGAATTCTATAACCACCAAAAGTATCCTTCAGAAATGAAGGGTAACAAAAAGAATTTGTCACCAGCAGACCTACCACAAAAGAATGACAAAAGGACGTTCTCTAAACAGAAAGAAACAATATGGGAAAGAATGTTGGAATGTCAGGAAGGAATCTTGGAATGTCAAGAAAGAAGAAAGAACACAGAAAGATAAAAGTATGGGCAAATATAATACATTTTCTTTCTCCTCTTAAGTTTTCTAAATTACCTTTGACATTTGAAGCAAAAATTATAACAATGTCTAATGTGATTGTCAACATATGCATAGGAGATATTTAAGACTATGATAGCGGGAGAGAGTAAAGGGATATAAAATTAGGTAAGATTTCTACACTTCCCTCAAACTGGCAAGTGTTGACACCAGTAGACTGTGATAAGTTGTATATCTAAAAATATAGTACCTAAAGCAATTACTGAAACAACTATACTAAAAACATACTCCAAAACACTATAGATAAATCAAAACTGAATGTAATACACAGAAGGGTAAGAAAAACACACAAAATGAAAAAGAAAAAATAAACAGAAAACAAAAGTTTCTCAAAAAACAATTATAGTAGCCTCCAAGCATTCAGGTGCATAGTGGCTAAAACCATGTAGCCAGCATACCTGAGTTAAATTCCTGGCTCTATCACATTGGGCAGATTGCCTAACCTTCCTATATCCCAGTTACTCTATGTGTAAGTTGAAAATAACAATATCTCCTTCACAGAACTTTGATGAAATTTTAATAAGTTAATATTTACCTACAACAGCACATGTCACATGTTAAGTATTATATACATATTTTCCAAAATAAAATAATAAATTTCCCAACAAGGGACAGGAATATATTCAATCGTTTGTCTTTTTTGTCCTCTTAAAAGCACAACAAACCTTTTACTTTAAGATTATTTCATATTTTTGATGATTTTTCCAATAGATAAGTTCTTTGAGATATGTTTTGGTGTTTAAATGCAGCCCTGCCACTGCTTCTCTGGCTGGAAAAAATTCACAGGCTTCTATAAGAAATGGTTTTGACACAGAACTTAAATAGCAAGAATAGCTGAAGTTTTCACCCCAAATTTTGCCAGCACACAAAATAGAGAGTGGAAATTTTCATGACATATTATGCAAAGATACACTAATTGTTCATGACTGTGCACCACTATAAACTCACTAGGGCAGCATGGTATATTTGTTAGCGGCATGGACTTTAGAATTAGATCACCTGGGTTCAGATTCTAGTCTTATTGTTTATTACCTGTGCAACCTTAAGCATGTTACTTCACCTTCTCATGTTTTCAGTTTATCTATTAAGGGGGGGGCATATAATAGCATCTACCTCACAGGAGTGTTATGAGAATAAAATGAGCTAATCTACCTAAAGTACTCAGAAGAGTGCCTGTCATTAAACCAAAAAGAGAGACTACGTGAAGTCCCTTTCATAATGGCCTAACTTTATCCTGAAAGCAGGCAGATAAGAAAATGATTACAAGCCTCAATGCAAAATGCTGAAGAAAAGAGATTTAGGCAAGAGTTCTGTAATAGAGCTATGGGTTCTATTTCACCCATATCTGTAGTCTGCTAAATATGGCCTTCCCAATAAATCATCTTTTAAGAATACATGAAAATTCACAAGTAATTTCACATTGAAAATGTTTTTTTCATCTGCGTTGATTCTAGCGGTATGGTCGTGTGGGAGCTTAGCACATTCACTTGATGACAGATTGGTCTGTGCGGTGGGGGACTCTGAAAGTCTCAGTGCATGACTTAAAACCTTTGTACATCTTGGTTAAAAGAAACTCCATGACTAAAGGAGTTTATTCTTAGATTCCGGTGGCTGTAAATCAAAATACAAGATCATGCTTTAGGAGACATTGTTTGTTGTGTTTTTAAATGGAGTTTAAAATAAACTGTTAAGATCTCTCTTAAACTCTGAGTTTAGAGTAAATTCTATTTTGGGATATTATTACTCAGTATATAAACAAACTGTTCCAAGATAAACTGTGCAAGATTCCATAATTCCTTGCTACTAAAGAAGAGCGGCTGGTTGCCGCAAAAATGTCAGCTTTCTCTCTATCTTTAGTTTCTCCTTTCCCCATTTAAAATGGCTGATTTCACTCTGGAATCCAGACATAGAACAGACTATAAAAACCATGAATTAATCTATCCATTTTATTCAACCTTGCAGCAGGATATTCAAGACACAAAAGAATTATTCCATAATGGTCAGATTTTATGCATCAGAGAAAACAGAGAAAATGTTTAAGATTGATATATCTTCCCTCAACTCATGCCTAGTTACTGTGATTGACAATATAACTCAGAATTTCCTTCCGCGGTTCCAGAGTTAAGTATCTGGTCTTTTCCTAGCATAAACTATAAAATTATCCTGAAAACTCAGATAGCTGAGGATTCCTACTACATCTTTTAGTCATCCTATAGCCCCGAAGATACCCTAATATAAGATGTGAAAAATATCAGACTAAATGGCTTCTCTTTTTTCTAGTTGCTGAGCATAATCTGCCCAGTGAGGAGCTCAGAGTTCGGTCTGGGTTCTATAACTTGGGGAACTTGACCAGTACTCCAAAGAAAGCCTCAGAAGGGAGCCCTCTTAAGATTTCTTAAGAATTTCTGAGGCCTGGCTCAGTGGCTCAGCCTGTAATTCCACGCTTTGGGAGGCCGAGGTAAGTGAATTGCCAGAGCCCGCGGGTTCGAGACCCGCCTGGGCAGCTTGGTGAGACCTCATCTCTACAATAAATCAGAAAAATTAGCCAAGCGTGGTTGCACGCACCTGTAGTTCCAGCTACTTGGAAGGCTGAGGCAGAAGGATCTCTGGAGCCCAGCAGGTCGAGGCTGTGGTGGCCGGGAGCGGCCACTGCACTCCAGTCTGGGCGACTGAGTGAGACTCCAACTCAAAAAAAAAAAAAAAAAAAAAAAGAATTTCTGCTTCAGTGTGCTTTGGAAGCCTGATGGATTTAAAGGAGAATTTGGTGCAAACAAAAAGTCTGTGAAGGGACTTCCAACCAAGGACTCTTTTCATATTGATCCCTGTTCTCACAGGGAACGAGTTCAAGTGGTCAAGACCAAGGTAATTAAAATAGGAGACCAAAGAGGCACTCCAGCCTCTATAGTTTTACCAGTCTGGACTCCAAAGTCAGGCAGCATGAGTTTGAGTCTTGTCTCTACAATTTACCACCTGCATGATCTTAAGTTATTATATAACCCTCTTCGGTGATAATACAAGCATCATCCTCGTAGGATTATTGTGAGGATTATATGAACTGAAACATCTACTATAGTCCTTCTAAAATAGTATTTTCTATTTTGAAATTCTTATTGAGGCTGTTATTAGTATTATACCCACATTGAGATTGGATTACAATGGATGCTTGTGAAACAACTGCTGAAATATATTACGTACCTACCATTCACTCAGGCCTGTTAAGTTCTCAGTATTCAGTGATGTAAAAACATATGTGTAAATGAAGGACAAGAGACAGATCCCCCATGCTGAAGAAATTCTAATAATTTATGTAGATTATTTGCCTTCAAGGAAGTGGAGCATAACTCCCTACTCCTTGAGTGGGCTGCACACAGTGACTTCCTTCTAAAGGATACAGTCTAGCTGGGTGTGGTTGCTCACACCTGTGATCCCAGCACTATGGGAGGCCAAGGTGAGAGGACTGCTTGAGCCCAGGAGTTTGAGACCAGCTTTAAACTCTAAAAACTAAAGTTTAATTTTAAAAAGGAAAGAAAGGGTCTCACCTCACAAAGAACTTCTAATGTAATAGGGGAGACAAACAATTATACGTTACAATGCAGCAGTATATGTAACAACAGAAACCTACAAAATGTGCAGAGCCTGCTTAGAACACAGAGGGATTGATGCTATTGTGGGGGTTGGTAAAAAAAAGACTAAGAGGGAGACATTGTCTGAGCTGCAGCTTTCAAGAATTAATCGGGAGGTAGGGAGGGCTAGCCTCTAAGCTGAAGGAATACCTTGGTAAAGACTTGGAAACTATTGAGCTGCTTGGAGTTGTCAGGGTATTAAGTGTTAGGGAAAGAGGTGGCAATTCAGGAGACTGATGAGGAATGAGGAACTGGATCAGATAGGACCCGGTAGTGGGACCAAGGACTGGATGCCCCTTAGTCAGAGGGAAGTAAGTCTAGCCCTTCAAAGCTATTTTCAAAAAAAGGATCCGGAAGAGCAAAGCAGCAGGAAACACTGCTAACGGGCATCTCATTCCCTTTAAATTAAAATGCCTGTCATTCCTCCACTGCCAGAAACGACAGCTGGGACATACTGGACCTGACCTACTTTTGATTCCATTTGTCTGCTAATGCCATCGGGCTCAGTCTATTGATGGTAATAGGCTCTTTCTAGAGAATGATTTATAACTGGAGAAAAAGAACTTAACATTATTAGTCAGAAGGAATCTCCTGAAATGAAAAGAACAAATATCAGAGAGTCCTAGTCCTTTAGTCTTGGCCTAGATGACAATTTTTAGCCAGTCTCAGGCTGTGTGCAGTCCACATGAATCAGCACCAAATCAGTGAGGGCGGATTGGGAAGTGTCAGACATCAGGGTGGTAAAGCAGGTGGAAATGCATCTGTACAATCAGCTAGAATTGAGGGAAATGTCCTGGGAAATTGGGCTCTAAACTGAACAGAAGCCAGCAGCTCAGAAAGGCTATTCAAATAAGCATACAATTCACCATCAGGCAGCGGCACAAACATACTAACAATGCCTTCTGAAATACCTCCCAAGGTTGTTTTATGGTTAACTTATTTTTTAATAAGTAGAAGTACACTCTAAAATAATGATTAAATTGATAGCATATTAAATACTAGACAATAGGAAGTGTTCAGCTTCATTGTTATCTTATGGGGCCACCATTGTACGCATGGCCTGTCATTGGCCAAAACATCATTCTGCGACACATGACTGTATTTAAACGACATCTATGTGCACAATTACTAACTGTTTGTATACAAAAGTACACCAAAGTTAAAACTATTTGCATATCAAGTCAAACACTCTGAATCATATGTCTGAAAATAAAATGAATATAAAATACCCAAGAGACCAAATTTTAAAAGAACATACGGTTTATCTTAGTACAGTTCTTAAGAGGAAACATGGTTGTAAGAACTCAGTTCTCCTGCAGCTCTGCCAGTAACTGACTCTATGGGCTCTAGGAGACAGAGTGAAGCTTATAAAAAGCTTAAGGGCAGGCAAATCTAGATTTTAAATTACAGTGTAGTAGGGCATTGATTTGCACAGTACAGCAGTACAAGTGAAATCTGCGATAACAGCAAAACAAACAAGAGTTCTATTTTCCCCACATCTGATCTCATCTTTACGAGGGTTCTATGTTCACCAATGGTGGGAAAGAAAAATACTCAAAATTGACACTTTTTTTTTGAGTAGGAATCTCATTCTGTCACCCAGGCTGGGGTGCAGTGGCACGCTCATGACCACCGCAGCCTCGAACTGCTGGGCTTAGGCGATCCTTCTGTCTTAGTCTTCCAAGTAGCTGGAACTATAGACACAAGCCACCATGCCCAGCTAGTTTTTGTGATTTGTTGTAGAGATGAGGTCTCACAAAGTTGTCCAGGCTGGTCTCGAACCTCCGGGCTCAGCAATCCTCTCACCTCAGCCTCCCAATGTGCTGGGATTACAAGCCGAGTCACAACACGTGGTCAAAATTGACAATTTAAGGTTATTTAGTCTCAGCTTTTAAAAAGTCTTCTCCAATGTAACAATTTATTTTTGAATAAATAGTCAATTTACAATTCAAACTTGCCTGTAGTCCCAGCGCTTTGAGAGGTCAAGGTAGGATAATTGCTTGGGACATACTGGACCTGACCTAATTTTGGTTCCATTTGTCTGCTAATGCCATTGGGCTCAACCAATGAGACCAACCTGGGCAACACAACAAGATCCAAAAAATAAAAAGATAGCCGGGCTCGGTGGCTCAGCCTGAAATCCCGTGCCTTGGGAGGCTGAGGTGAGTGGATTGCCTGAGCCCGAGGGTTCGAGACCCGCCTGGGCAACTTCGTGAGACCTCATCTCTACAATAAATCAAAAAATTAGCCGGGCGTGGTGGCGCGTGCCTGCAGTTCCAGCTACTTGGAAGGCTGAGGTGGAAGGATCGCTAGAGCCCAGCAGGTCGAGGCTGCGGTGGCCGGGAGCGGCCACTGCACTCCAGTCTGGGCGACAGAATGAGACTCCGACTCAAAAAAATAAAATAAAATAAAATAAAAATAAAAAGATTGGCTGGATGTAGCTATGTGTGCTTGTAGTCTCAGCTATTCAGGACGCATGGGCGGAAATATCATGTGAGCCCAGGTGCTGGAGGTTGTAGTGAGCTATGATTATACCACTCCAGCCTAGGTGACAGAGTGACAACCTGACCAAAAAAAAAAAAAAATCAAATTCCCTCTCAGAGGAGTTTTGCTCTTTTTCTCCACTTTCAAATTTCTCCACGCTTCCTCCTTATTCACAGGATAGTATCTGAATAGAGAAGTTTACACGCATTGGCTCATTGGTAGGACTAGGCCATCTGGTCTACCTGCTTTCCTTACCTCACAATTTGACAATGAAAGTGCAGTTGGTGCAGACAAGCTCTTAGGCACTTTCTACTGGTGTCTGCAGAGTTCCTACTAGTCTTGGCATTTTGGGATGTGATATCGGTTCCTGCTCCTAAATTTTCTAAATAAAGTGATAAGAGTTTAATAAATAAATGCCTGAGAAATCCCAGGAAGGACTACCTTATTTATCATTCCAATTACCATAATGTAAATAACCATCAACAGGTAAATGACTTAACACATTTTATTTCCAGTCCAAACTATTCCTTGAGTATATACAGCCAACTACTGTTTCACATCTCCATTATGGTATCTGAAAATCACCCTAAGTTGAGTATATTCTTCCAAATACATAGTCTCTTAAACCCCCTAAATTGACCTTCTTTCTGTGTTTCTTTTTTTCTTTTTTCTTTTTTCTTTTTTTTTTGAGTTGGAGCCTCACTCCGTCCCCCAGACGGAGCCTTGACTTGCTGGGCTCTGGCGATCCTTCCGCTCAGCCTTCCAAGTAGCTAGAACTATAGGCGCACGATACCACGCCCGGCTAATTTTTGATTATTGTAAAGATGAGGTCTCGCCAAGTTGCCCAGGCGGGTCTCGAACCCACAGGCTCAGGCAATCCACTCACCTCAGCCTCCCAAGGCGCGGGATTACAGGCTGAGCCACCGAGCCCGGCCTTTCTGTGTTTCTTAAATCAATAAGTGAATCTACCATCCACCCAGCTATTCAAGCTAGACAGAGTTCATCCTTAAAAGCTTCTCTCCCTTAGTCTCTCTACATAATCAATCAACAGGTCCTATCACTTTGACCTCATACATACCTCACAAATCTGCCGCCTTCTCCTTCTTCACCGCCACCATCCTAGCCCAAGTCACTATTGTCTCTCAGCTGGACTTCTTCGACAGTCTCCAACTGGTTTACCTACATTAAATCTGGTTTTCTCTTATTCTTTCCACCCCAGCCAGAGAGATGTTGGGTAAGTTAACATGATGACACACACACACACACACACACACACACACACACACACACACACCTCCTATAACTCTCAAGTGGTTTCCTATGTCTAAGATAAAGACCCAAATCTTTAAGCACCTCTCAGAGTACTGCAACATCTGGTCCCCCCTTGCCTCTGCAGCTTCTCACACACTCTCCTTCACTCTCTGAGCTCCAGCAACACTGATCTGAATTCAGTCTCTTTTTATTTTATTTTATTTTATTTTATTTTAAAGATGTGAGGTATAATTCAAGGTTAGATATACAAATGTTCATTATGCAGGTACCCTTGTTGATGAGGTATGGTCCTCCCTCCCCCCGCAGATTCCCACTACTGCCAAACCCACCCCCCTTCCCCTGGCAGTTTCTCACTACTGCCAATCCCTTTCTTAAAATATTATGATAATTGCTCAAGGTCCACTTATGAGTGAGAACATGTGATACTCGGTTCATTCTTTCTGTGATAGATCACTCGGTATTATAGACTCTCAGTGCATCCAAGTTGCTGCAAAGTTCTTAATTTTTTCCTTCTTTATGGCTGTGTGATTTTCCATCGCACATACATACCATATTATTTTTATCCAGTCCTCTTTTAATGGGTAGAACAGTTGGGTCCCTGTTTTTGCTATTGTGAATAATGCTGCAATAAACATACATGTGCAGGGATCTTATTCATAGATTAATTTGAGTCCCTTCAGGTATATTCCCAGTAGGGGGATTGCTGGGTCTTATGGAAGGTCAGTGTTTAGATCTTTTAGGAATTGCCACTGTTTTCCACAGAGGTTGTACTAGTTTACACTCCCACTAACAGTGTAGAAGTGTTTCCTTTTCCCCACATCATCTCCAGCATCTGTTGGTTTTTGAGTTATTGATGATGGCCATCTTGATTGGAGTTAGGTGGTATCTAGTGTGGTTTTAATTTGCAATTCTTTGATGACTAGTGAGGCTGAGTATTTTTCACATATCTGTTGGCTGCTTGTATGTCTTCTTTTGAGAAGTGTCTATTCATTTATTTTGCCCACTTTGTAATGGGGTTGTTTGTTTTTCATAATCTGAAAGACTTTCTCCTGACATGGGGCCCTGGCATATGATATTTAATCTGATTTAAAGGCT